>SNQJ01S0030471.1:144818-157398 GCA_010110895.2 Picea sitchensis | reverse complement strand
CGACACTTTCCCCGACACGACATATACAACATTGATTATGATATATATATTACGGTTAAGGAGATACAAAAGGGTCATTAAGAATATAAAGGAAATTCTGAAGTAAAGGAGTGTTTATATATTTTTATATATAGGATTAGAAAAAGGATATTATAGAAGTAATAGTCAAGGAAGACTATATATAAAAGGATTAAAGTATATTAAGAAAAAAAAAGTTCTAAAAACGATTTCAATTTATATAAAAGGAGACATATATTGAATAAATCAAAATCGCTTCTATCCGATTTGTGGGAAATCATTTATTATCGAAGAATATCAAGATGATTCAAAAATACAATCACGAATATTGAAAGGAGAACTAGGACATTATAAAGCGAGCAATAAAAAATTACAGTTTGAAATTGAGAAGGAAAAATATTTTAATGGGTTAACAGAGAAAGATAATTGTTACTTCAAAGAGCGTATTTGGGAACTCATTGCACAAAATGAAGAACTAAAGACCAAAAGACAAAAAATGGACCAAGACTTACTAGAGCGAGATGAAGAAATATTACGATTAAAAAATCATAATCAAAATTTACTAGTAAAAATCAGAAAGTTAAAAGACAAGAAGCAAGGGAATACAAATTTAGAACAAGAAAATAGAGGTCTGGAGGAGAAATTAATTGAAAAGGAGGAAGAAATCCCCTGCCTAAGGAACCTTAACTAGAAGTTACTTGAACGAATTAAAATCTTAAAGGACGAAAGAAAGGAGAATCTAGAATCAGAAAAAAGACAATAGGTCAAAAAATAAGGAAGAACTTTTACGAATAAGACAACATAATCAAGATTTATTAACTCAGATTAAAAAGTTGAAGCATGATAAGAAGACTTTACAAGAAAAGCTAGATCACAAAACATCATTAGTCGATAAGGAAACAATGATAGACCCAATCAACCTGACAACTCAAAAGGAGGCAAATCCAGCTGATGTAAAGAAGTTTTGAAATTTCGAGGTACAAACAAGCCAGAGATATGAATAAGATTCGATTCCAAAAGTTAATCAAGAAAAAGATGCAAGTATAAGAAGTAAAGATCAAGTTGCAAGGATGCCTTATCGACATCGTAATCACAAAAGTCAATACTTCAGCCAATCAATGTATCAACAGAAACAAATAACCGGTATGTCAAAGAATATTACTTCCACTACAAGTGAGGGTCAAAATAGAAGCGATCATGGGAGTAGAAATGTATCAAGTTCTTTCCAAGAACCCTATAAAAACCCAAATCCGCAAAAGATTGAATTAGGATGGGCAGACTCCTTTACAATTCGGCAGTTCTGCTCAGCGCTTAGAAGATCCTATTGTCTCAGGTCCTCAACGATTACTAACTCAATAATAAAGAAGCATGAGACAATAATTACAAGCTAGAGCAAGAGATAAGTCTTCCATAAAGTATGCTTTGAGGACAAAGCATTTTTAAGGGGAAGGCAATGTTATGAACATAAATATACATATAAAATAGATATTAATAATATAATAATTAATTAATAAATAATAACTACTAATAATAAAAGGACATGTCTCAAAGGACATGGCTATTGGTTAAGGGCACCCTTGTGTGGGTATATAAACGAGTCCTCATTCTCAATTGTATCTCATCTTACTATTAATTCTTATTACATATATATTTGTCCATATGGATTTGATTACTATATTCCAGATATTTTTGATAATTCTTGTGTGAGCGAACTTGTTCGTCTCATCCTCTCTCTCCTCTGCAGAAACCGTACAACCCTCCTAGGGTTTCCAAAAAATCCGTACGACTTACTCTTTTGAGGGTTTTCAACACTTAAAGCTTGGACGCTTGGGCTAAAAAGGACATAGGTGTGTATGGCCTCCTTCAACGCATCTCCAACAACTCTCAAATTGCAAGTCCGAGCATTTTGACTTTTTGGCCCTAGGGTTTCTAGGGTTTCACCAATTTCTGCAGAAAATTTCAGAATTGTGTTTCTGCAACTCTTTGAAGAAGCTCTTCAACTTACCAGGGCTATCATAATTCTCAAGGCTTATTGTTGGCAGTCATAAGTCCAACAGAACCTAAAAGTGCTAGCCTAGCCTAGCCGTTAGGTTTTCTAGCCTAGTTGACAAGGGTTTGTGAAGAATCCAAAATGAGCATAGGAACCGAGTTTCTGCAGTAGTGAGGGAATGGAAGATGACCATCTTTGTCATTCTTACTTATCTGTTCTGCGTACATTATCCTGTATTTTCTCTTCTTAGATTACTTAGTGAATTCAATTATGCATTATCATGATACTTTTGATTACCACAAAGACCACATATTATAGCATTCATAACCATTGCACAATGATCATACAGAGAATACTGCTAGTTTAACATGCATCAAGAAAGCATCCATGTTCAATCACATAAACGACAATTACACACAATAGTTAACGTGGTTCACCCAACTCTGGGCTACGTCCACAACGAATGGCTTCTTTATTATGCTTTTGGTAATTGTCTCAGGCTTGCGCAATGTGCTTACAAAGATACATCATGCTTAGCTTCTCCTTTACCTAGCCTAGCCGCTCTGCAGTGCAAGCCTCTCTCTCTCCCTGCAACATCTCCTTAACATTCAAACATAGACTAAATAGTAACTCTGCAGAACCAAGATGACAGAGCTTCAACACAACTTAACTACTCACAAAAGAACCCCTATTCTCCCAGCCCATTACATATTTATACATAAATTCTAGGGCTTAAAACCCTACTTTTCCCATCCCCAAAACCCTATTACAATTCATTACAACTCAAGTTAACTTGTTGTTCGAGCTGCTTTTCCTACTTTGGCGCCTGCATGCTGCTTTTGCACTCTGACTGATGTTCTTCCTGCTTTTGCGCGTCCTTCTATCTTTAGCATGTCGAGCTGTCATCCTTTCTTTTCGTCCGCTTTCTTCTCTTGATTTATTCCTCTATTTCGTTCTTTTTACTACCCATTGTTCTCCTGAATGCGCCTCAACTGCGCACTTCTTCTATACTTAGGCTTTTTATCAAAATTGTATCCAAAATTGCTTGTCCAACACTTGGTAATGGCTAGTTTCCTCTCCCAATTAAAAAAATAATTGTTTGACTTGTCATCCACAACCTTGAGACTAAGTCAGTTTTACACTAAAAAAAAATACCCACAAGGGTTTTGGCTTGACTAAGAGATGCAACAACTAGAAAAAGAGGCTCGATTTGTTTGAAGAGATGATTGATTAGCTTGGAGTGAGTGTAAACAACTAGCTCCAAATTCCATTCTTCCATTTATTTACCCAACGATGATTTGTTTGTCTTGGAAAAATTTGCCCAACAACTATTTGGAGAAGGATGATTTAATTGCATGGTAGTTCGATTTATTTGTTGAGGCACCGACTAGCTCAGATTGTGGATTGATTTAATTATTTCAGGCCCCACGACTTTTGGAAGACTTGGTAAATGTGCATCGATTTCATTGAGTGGGGGTCAATTTCATTTATTAATGCCACAGGTGGATTGGAACCTCAATGACAAGACCTATTTGTTTCTTTTCCTTTATAAAATATCCCACGACTATTTTAATCCTGTTATTGCACAGTTTGTAGCTAGGTCAAATGGCTAGAAGATAGAGGCCAAATTGGCGTAACAGGAACCTACCCCACCCAATGTCACCTCAATGGGGAGGTTCTTTCTATTTAGGGAGGTTAGGCCCAGGGGAGACGTCCCCGGTAACCTGGGGTTTTGAAGAGGCAAAGGTATAAAGGTCAAAGTAAAATTCCCTCCTCACAAGTTACCACCAAGATCAGATAGTCTGGCTAAACAACCAATAATGAAGTGTAGCCCYAGATGAGAACACCTGCCCGGAACAAGACAATAGAAAAACAATATGTGCAGGCTATAATTCAATGGGTTAGTACTTCATATAACTATCTGATGTCAATAGATTAGCAATTATAACAATAGATATCAATGAGATCAACGTTTATCAATATAGTAGTGGAATAATATCAATTCATCAATAAATATTGAAATGATGTAGCCAACAATGTATTTAATTAATCCCTTAATAGATTCTCTTAACCATCATCTAATTGCTTATCAACAGAAAATGCTGCGTCAAGATGGAATAACCAAGTGTGACGTTAGCCTTATTAGGGTTAGTTAGTTAGTCAGGGTTTCAAATTTAAGAGTTTTAAGAGTTGTTTCAATCAATTTCGCTTCAACGTTGGAGGTTAAGATCAGTGCCTAGGGTTATGGAGTCAAAAGGAGAAGGACGCACAACTTGAAAAGGATGAGATTTAAAGGACAAGAGGGAAAGGTTTCGAGGTGTTGCAATGGCAGGGCCTTGAAGATAGAACCCTAGGGGAGAGAGGCTCACTCTGGTGTTGCTTAAGCAAGGCCTCGTGCTCTCTCCTCCTTCCCAGCAAACAACTAGCTCAAAGACAAGTAAAATCAAGACAAGAAAGTTTAGAGAGGGAGAGTGTTGCAAAGGCAAGGCTCTTTCATCAAACCCTAAAAGAAAAACGACCCTAGGTGTAGATAACCTAGGCCTGGGACGTCCTCTTTCTCTTGAAATTTAAAAGTACGGCTAGCTTAAGGGAGGAAGATAGAAGGAGTGTAGCAATGGCTAGGCTCTCTTCTACTTCTTCAATGGCTTAAAAGGTTTTTCTATCAGGGGACATGAGACAACGACCTACTTGTGTGTTTGTCCCCTAGGGTTTTGATTCAACAATGTATATATATAAATTGAATGCAAGAAATTAAACTACAACCATTCAATCAAGAAGTTTTGCAGAAAAATACTTACAAATCATCAAGAAAATAGCATGCAAACCCTAGTTGTAAACCTTCAAGAAAAACACCATAAATTGCAAAAAATCTCCTCTCCAAACAAGTGCGCCTTCCTCAAAATAGCCAAAAACTCTATTAGGGTGCAAAAATCAGACCTCACTAGGAGAGTGAGTGATGTTATTGTCGAAATGAGGATTAAAATTCTCAATATATACTGTATCATGACCTTTAATTAAATTTTAGGTCATAAAATTAGCCGAGAAGGCTTTAAACAAAAATCATACTGTTTTTACATTAAATGTTCTTTTAAAACCCTAAATGAGCAAAAGATGAGACGTCAAGTCCTCTTGAGGGAGATGTTAGGCCCTTTTGGGGCTAGTGTAGCATCCAAAAGCCAAATGTTAGCCCTCCTTGGGCTCTTCCAAGCTGCCACACGTGCCAATAACCCTTTCCATCTGCCATACGCTCATGATGACGTCACAAGCCTCCTAGTGGTGTCCTGGGTCATCTGGGGCCAACGTTCCACTGCAAGTGGGTCAATCCCCCTAGGTCTGGCTCAGCCAAAGTGCCCTTGATGGAACATCCTCTTCTTCTCCGGTGCAAGACCTCGGTCAAACACTGTCCTGTCTCTGCCCCTGATGGGGTCCCAACAACCATTTGATGGGCTCTTCAGCTCTATGGAGGTCCGAACTAATCATCTCTCCATGTGTACCGATCCACGTGGTACCTGTCCGTCGGGTATGGTCCTGCACATCAAAAACTTCGCCCTCCATGGGCTCATTAGTCACAGGGATCATAGCAATGTTAATCACGTCTCATCATTAATATTATCAAACATATGCATAAAAACCCTTATATATCATCCAATAGCTCAAAGACATTACAAAGACCTACAATACAAGGCTGAAGAAAAAGACAAGGCACCCTATTGGGCTAGTATCCAGAAGGAAAGGAAAGTCTCCAAGGGGTATCATCCAAGCCATGTAAAACGAGGCGATGTGGATAAGGGATGTCCAGACATACGGGTAGAGTGAGAGACAGGGATGCATGATATTACCTGTGGGTGCCTTTGTAGAAGGCGAGCTGTACCCGTCATGGATGCAAATTTTTTCAATCCCTTTCTTGCCTTTATTATTTCTTTTCTTTATTTGCTTTTTCTTTTTATTTCAAGGACTAGCTAGAGGACACTGCCTTGGTGTGGTGATCAGAGCTGCCAGTGTTACCCACAAGCACTTTCACAGAGATGATAAGGCTGGCTCGTGATGAGACCCCCTTTCCCTTGGCCATGCAACCAAAGGTCACTGCCCTGGCGTGGTAACTAGATAGTGGCAATGTCATGCTATTAGGTACCCATGAGCATAATAGGCTGGCTCGTGATGAGACCCCCTATCCTCTTGGCTAGGTCTTGTTTTGTTATTTTTCTTCGAGTCCCTCTTGTTTCTTGCTGAGAGGCTTTTTATTGCCTTCTCGGGGATCCCTGGGCGAGGCATCTCTAGGTTTCATTTTTATGGATTTTATCTTTTACCAGCTGCTTTTACCTTCTGGGCCTTTAGCCCCTTCTTCCCACAAGATAAGGTGCAACCCCACAAACAGATCATCCTAATGCCTGGACTAGGGGAATGGGACAGATGAGCAGGAGATAAGATGACAAAGTGATGATATGATGGGAGCGGACGATGGCTCTTCATAAATCCCCTCGGTGACAAACCAAAACCTATGGGTACAGGCTTGCTAGGACACCCTGTCAATCCCCCCAATCATGGTCAAGTGGGTTAATGTAAGATCCAAGCAGTCGTCAGAGATAAAAGGAGTAAGATGCATATATCTAAAGGTTATAATGATCAAAAGTGACACATACCATGATACCTGGACCAATTACCTCATGGAGCAAGAGCCTTTTTCGATACAAGACCAAGCCAATGGTGATGGATGCTGCTGCTGCTGACAAGATGAATGTGATGAAAGAAAAGAAGGATGGGCCCTCCAGGGCCATGCTTAGGTCAATCCTTCTCTTGTTACTCCATGTCTAGGACCTGTGGGCCTCGAGACATGATCTCCTAGTTATCTCTAGAAGTCGGGGATAAGAAATCCTCAGGGGTGACTTGGATGGGGCAACACCCTTTCTTTGGCGGATAGATTTAATTTATGAGGGTCCATCCATGTTTTAATTTGTTGACCCAACGCTCCGATATGTTTTTTGAACCACGACTCTCTAAGATGGTGGGCCAATTAATGGGTGTCTCTTTCATGTAATATATTCACAATGTGCCCTCGTCATTCGATGGTTTTCTCCAAGTATTAAAATAAAAGGGGCAACCGCTTTCATCATCTTCCACTAAAGACTTAGGATATAATATGAAAAGGGGATGGCCACTTATTTTAATATAACCTTTTAACATAACTTTACCTTTGTCCTTTTTACCATAGTGCATATGTTAATGTAAAGGGAGTGGCCCCTTGCTTAGAATAATCATTCCTTGACATGATTAAAGGGGGGTGACCCCTTTGTTAAAATATTTTCACTTTGTCTCTCTTCATGACTTAGCATATAAGTCCAGATCCATGTTAGCAATATAATCCATAGATGGCATTATCAAACCCTCGTAAGATGTGCACGAAACCGTGAGATGGGGGCTAGCATCTATCAACAAACGATATGTGATCAAGAAGAGAAAATCCGTGTGAACAATTCCTCATGATACTTATATCACCTTAGGAAATATGAGATTACTGCGAATTGTGAGACTGCCATGTTGAGAAATGTAAATGGATAGTGCACCAAGGCCAAGAAGATGCATACATACTCTAGAGTGAGTCTAGACACATGACCATGTGGGAAAATACATAGGTGTGCATAAGACCGTGGCTGGACTTACCCTACATAAGGCCATGGGATGGACTAGACTTGTGCTTCCAACCTCTCAAATCTCTCTTCTGTTGGATCTCGAGGGTTGTTATAAACATACTCGTATGCCATGGCTAGGGTTCTACGACTTTCTTCTTAAACTGTTTTTTGGATCCTTGAAACTTTCCACAAATACCCCAAGAAAACCTGCTCTGATACCAATATGATATGTAAACTACCGTGGATATTCCAATGGAAGAGTTCGTCACAACAGATCTGATAAATAAAACTGAAATCTACACTATGAAGGTTAAATTCCTTTAGATTCCAGAATATTTAGTTACTGATTTTTTGCTTATGCATGAAATAGTTAAAATGTGGAAAATAAAGAACAATGAAATACAATCACACACCATTCACAAAATAACACAAAGATTTGCTCTACGAGATCCTTATGGGAGAAAACCCAGCTAGAAGGTGAGCCTGCTTTGCTCTCTTCTCTCTGGTATGGAAATAATGCAAGCACAAAGGAAAATGAACTCTCTACGGAGTTACCTAAGACCTGTGGTTTGTTAGGCTACTATAGAACATTAACTCCCTCTATTATGCTCTCTAATTTCCCACTCTCAGTTGTTCTGCTCTGTTATGAAACAAAATACAATAAAATAGAATGGAACCCCTTCTCCCCCTAGCGACCCGATATCTAACATAGCCCGATGGCCATCTAGGGTTAGGGTATTGACTTCCTCAACCCTCAATTAGTGATCAGGTTTGGACCTTCTAGAGTGTTCTAGAAAATCCACTACATGGCTAGCCCAACACCTTTAAGTAATGGGGGCTAACGTGGCATGCAGTTGCACCATGGTGATCAATA
Organism: Picea sitchensis; assembly: GCA_010110895.2. Lineage (NCBI taxonomy): Eukaryota > Viridiplantae > Streptophyta > Pinopsida > Pinales > Pinaceae > Picea > Picea sitchensis. Next base: position 148,889 of record SNQJ01S0030471.1, on the reverse strand, counting down.
CTGTAGGTCAACTTGCAGGAGGCATAACTTTCGCTTATGAACTCCTATTGAGCCATAACTTGCGGGAGGCATAACTTTTACATACAAACTCCGATTGAGTAATAACTTGCAGGAGGCATAACTTTCGTTTGATGCCTCAAAATGGCTCCGGAAGATTTCAGACAGTTTTTTGAACCCAAATTTCTAAATATGGATCAGCCGCTAAAATGGCCCTGCAAGCTGATTCCTCCAATTTTTCCACCCAAAAAGTACTGAGATAGATAACAAATAATATAATGATCCAATCCGGATCAGTGCGCATCTCCTAACATAAATTCTTCACCCACATCTACCAAGAAAGTTTACAAAATTCGTTACATTACAGTGCAAATTACAATGTACAAAGCTTGAGGTCGCTCAACTGCAATTATAAACTTCTTAGAGGAATAATTAGATTTATAAGGTAGGAATTCAAATTCCAAATACCACCTTTGTAATTTTTTATGCAACTATAATATTTTTGCCTTTCTCTATTTCTGAGCTGAAAGAAGACCTCATTCAGAGATCATTGTTCTATGTATATAACATGGTAGTTGTCAATTACAAGTCGCTATAACTTCATTAGCTGATAGGTATCATGAGGATTTCATCTTCTTGTTGGTCAAGTTTGTTTGGTTGATCTCAAGGATGACTGGTTGAATCCTGATCAAGGTTGGCAGGTTAATGTTGAACCAGGATGGATCAAAGGTAGTTCCATGGCCATTTGTGTAGATAGTCAACATAATCCAGGGTTTGGAAACAAGAGTTGTTGCTACTTTATTCAAATCAAAACCCCTAAGGTGAACCATTATAAGAATAAATACTTACCGACAAAAACAAGCGACATATGATTCTCTTCTGCTTGGAACCAAAGCAAATATGCTAGCGCTTCTTGCTTTGTGTAGGATGGAATCTCTATTGAGCCCACTCTTTGGTTCCTGGGTGTGTTGATTTTGATGTACATGTATATTGCTTTCTAATCTAATATATGCTGTATTTCCCACCTGTTAGCACAAATTTTTACCCTCCAATCTGAGATGATATATGTGTTAATACAATGGTAAAAACCAAGCTAATTAAAGGAGTAGGGTCCCAAATTTTTACTGACCAAACCCCTCTTCGTTTGGGCTAGTGCTTGCTAGCCTTAGGGGGGAGTCCCTAGGCACATTGAAGGGCCTTGCTGCTGACCTAAAGTCTGATTTCTGTGTTAAAAAACCAAAAATCAGCAAGCTGTTCGTCTTGGACAGCGTGTAAAAGCGGCGCAAAACGATGAGGAAACATGATTACTTTTGCTTGGAGGGAACCTGCAGGGTTAGCACAATGATAATAGACTAGAAATAGAGAAGAAAAACCATTCAAAGGATCAAAATAAACAGTTCAGAAAATAACAAATCAGATCACAAATTTACCATAGTACCTCCAAGAAAAGAGGTTTACAGAACACACACTTCTTTATTGATTAGGCTTGCAAGAGGGTTGGTTGTGCCACACTTGGCAAGTCTACAACCGGTACAATGACTACTTTGCTCATAGAAGAGCCACTAGACTAGAGAAAAAGAGAGAGGAGAATGAGAAAGACACCATGCTGCTGCTGCAATGAACCGACGAATAACCAATGTCAAGCATCCCATATATAGCACAATGAGGGCGCATATCCCAAGGGAGAGGAAGAGGACGCATGGGTGGCTACAAATGGAGGCTAAGCGCATGAGGGAGAGAGATATGTGAGGAGTGTGAGATGAGTGAGTGTATGTGAGAGTTTGCATTAGAATTAGATGCGCACAAGAGAGGAGAATGCACCCTAAACTTAGGAAGGCATACTTGAGGAAGAAAGGGAGGAGTAATGAATGATAATGAATGTGAATTGGCTTTATGGAGTGAAAGAAACACATGGAGGCCAAATTTAGATTTCTAATGGATGTCTTTTTGCTAAATTTGACAAAAGCATGAGTGAGTTATGGCTAAGAGGAAATTTGCCTTATTTTTTAGGGAATTTCCTAAGTTTTAGGAAAAATACAGTTTAAACTCAACTTGAGGCAAATTTTAAATAGCTGATGCATGGCAAGTGGAGGGGTGATCACTGATTATATAGAGGAATATACAGTTAAATTTAGGTCTAGTTATGCGACTCCCTTTTCTCAATTAATTATTTATTTATGCTCAACTTTCAAGTATCGGAAATATGTGCCCCCTTGCCTAAGTGGATGCCACATCACTCTGTAGATTTGCGACGTGTCGACCTGTGAAGGTGCCACTTGGCACTGCATGGATGATGACCGTACTTGCTAAATATAGAACTTTCTAAAAATAGAATCCAACTTCTAAGTTTTAGGAAACTATCCACATCATCTAGGAAGAATGGGAGAACATCTCCACATGTCACTGTCTAAAAATAGACACTACTAAAAATAGAAAGTTGTCCGAATGCCCTTGACTTTATACGCCAAATCATCCCGGAAAAGATCCAAAAGACTTTGAATGTCTCAAGGATCAACAATACATGCGTGGAATCTGAATCCGGGGCTTGGAACAAGACCTGCCAAAAATATAAATTTTTCGCATGTCCCCCGGAAAAGTACTAACCGGCCTAGAATCATGCAAGGACTCTCCCTGTATGCTCAGAATCACTCCAAACTATCAAGAGACCCACTCAAACCGTGTCTCCTAAAAAGTAGCAATGCCTGTTGTATGTAGACATTTTTCTCAAAATGGATGGGAAACCAAGCCAACTCTAACTCTGAACCAAACGACCATGTACCAATCATATACTTGCCTCTGATGGGAACCAACCTCTGCTAACCATAAGTGCTAAACTCTGGGAGAATCTCAGAATGCCAGCCAAAATAGTGCATATTGGCTCTTAACCCTCGAGATTTTCAAGGGTGAAAATCTAGGGGTTAACACCACCCTACCAAAATAATGTATGATTATTGATGATAGCATCTTACTATGATGGTACATCTTAGGATACCAAGAGATTAGTGTTAGTGCAAAGACATGATAATGCACATAAATAATGAACACTGTAAGCATGATACATATATGATATGGACACAACAATTTGCAGATCTTTATTAAGAACCCTTACTAAATAATTTGTGGATGGTAGCCCATTGGCCATCCCAAGGGCTATCCCCTTCCAAATCCTCAAACTAGTACCAATCTCTCCATTGATTGTGTTAATGTTTTATGCCATTATTATAGTTCTTTGCATTTCATAAGATAAGAGCATAATAAGAACAAGATCACTGAGAAATACACATTCACAAGAGACACAACATTTATCCTGGGAAACCCTCTAGGGGAAGAAAACCTAGCAAAAACTTCCTTATCATAAATGGCTTATACAATGTTCAAGAGATGGCTCAAACCAATACAGAAAGTCCTCCCCAAGAGATGCGCCACGCTTCTTCTCCTCTCTCCAACTTCTAATTGCAGCTTGCCTCATAAGAGAATGAGCAAGTGTGTGTGTGTTAGAAGTGAGGCGCTAGCCTCTTATTTATATCAACCTAGCACGTGTGAAAGGTCACCATCTGGCAGGGTCGACCTCTTACTCTGGGTAGGTAAACCCACCTTTAATTAATTCTGGGTCTTCCATTATAACTGCTGGGGCCGACTTCTTATTCAACAATTTGTAATTGTCTGATGACCAATCCGCAAAATGGGATTTGGTCCTTATACAATTACCGACATGATTAATCCTCAATGGGGATTAATTCAATAACAATAATAATAATAATGACATGATTAATCCACAATGGGGATTTAATCCAATAATAATAATGACATGATTAATCCACAATGGGGACTTAATCCAGTAACAAAATAATAATAAGAATGCTTTTCGCAGTTACATTATTTCAACACTCCCCCTTAACAAGAAGGGTATTCTTCATCAGCATCAGGCGAGAGAGGTCTGCATCATCAGTGGCATCTAGGGGACAATATCGTCAATATCATCTTGAACCATTGTCTAGCACATTTACGAGTCATCGAAAGTTTTCTTCATCAGCAACATCATCATTCTCGAAAGAATGCTATCATCATCTGCAT
>SNQJ01S0030471.1:125571-141047 GCA_010110895.2 Picea sitchensis | reverse complement strand
TTTTGTATGAGTAGCTAGGGCTTGATCATCGTCCCTTGCTAGTAGTGCTTCACGGTTGGCTACCCTTGTCTCTTCTTGGGTGCATTCTTCCCATAGGCTTTCAAACTGTAGTTTTTCCTTTCTGCCGCATACTGGCCGGATGAAGGCATCCCAAGGTCTTGTGAGACCATTTAGGGCGGTTATTACAAATTTGTCTTCGTCGATGGTGTCTCCAATCGCTTTCAACTGTTCTTTTATTTCGAAGATTCGCGAGAAATATTCTTGGATCATTTCTCCTTTCTGCATGTTGGTATTCTTCAACTGAGTTCTGAGATTCGTCTTTCGGTTGATGTTCTTTCCCTCATATAGTTTGCTTAGAGCATCAAACATCTCCTTCGGGGTTTTCTTTGACGATACATACGGGATCAGGGGGTCTTTGATTAAATCAACAATGATTCTCTGAGCCCTGATTGAGTCCTTCTGATGCTTTTCTTTCTCTACGACATCTTCAGGTTCCTCCACTTCTTCTTTGATAAATTTTGATAGGTCATTCTCTGCAAGGATTAGACCGATCCTATACTTCCAGGCACGAAAGTTGTCTATGCCTTGTAATTTCTCAACAAGCTTTGTGCTTGCAGACATCTTGTACTTTTGGCAACAAAAATGACCAAAAATTGAAAGTGCTTGAAATCAAGTTTTGACCTTACCAGGAGGTGCGCTTGGCTGAGGCGAGTAGCTTGGTGTCCTCTGATCTGAGAAAATCCAAATTTTACCTCGTCAAATCTGATCTACGGATTTTTGGACTGGTGCTTCCGGTACTTCTGGTACTGGTTTTCTGGTACTTCTGGTACTTTTGTGAAACTAGGGTTTCACTTTCCGGGAGATCCAACCACTGAAAAGGTGCGCTCTAGGTGCCAAATTGATCCTTGGGGGAGGGCGCAACTTTCTAGGATGATAGGGAGCTGAAAATACTCACTTTTGCAAAACCCTAATTTTGGGGTACGGTAACAGTGACGTTTTTCCTCTTGCAAATTGTTCTTCCTTCAGGTTGGCTCTGATACCATGTTAATGTTTTATTGCATTATTATAGTTCTTTGCATTTCATAAGATAAGAGCATAATAAGAACAAGATCACTGAGAAATACACATTCACAAGAGACACAACATTTATCCTGGGAAACCCTCTAGGGGAAGAAAACTCAGCAAAAACTTCCTTATCATAAATGGCTTATACAATGTTCAAGAGATAGCTCAAACCAATACAGAAAGTGCTCCCCAAGAGATGCGCCACCCTTCTTCTCCTCTCTCCAACTTCTAATTGCAGCTTGCCTCATAAGAGAATGAGCAAGTGAGTGTGTGTTAGAGGTGAGGCACTAGCCTCTTATTTATATCAACCTGGCACTTGTGAAAGGTCACTATCTGGCAGGGCCGACCTCTTACTCTGGGTAGGTAAACCCACCTTTAATTAATTATGGGTCTTCCATTATAACTGCTGGGGCCGACTTCTTATTCAGCACTTTGTAATTGTCCGATGACCAATCCGCAAAAGGTGATTTGGTCCTTATACAATTACCGACATGGTTAATCCTCAATGGGGATTAATCCAATAACAATAATAATAATAATGACATGATTAATCCACAATGGGGATTTAATCCAATAATAATAATGACATGATTAATCCACAATGGGGATTTAATCCGATAACAAAATAATAATAAGAATGCTCTTCGCAGTTACATTATTTCAACAGATTGATCATTTCCTAATGCAATATATGCATGTGTGATGGATCTATAGTTCCTAGCCATAACTACTGTGTAGTCGAGATGCCCTTAACGCCTTCTATTAACTGATGAACTTAATGTTACATTGTCTCATAACATGTTCAGTTATGGTCATGTAAAATGCTTGAATACAACAGCTGTCCATATAAGTTTTCAATTGGAAGATAGGTGGTCATTAACAGGACAAAAAGCAAGTTGTCCACTAAAAGCTTATTTCCTGAAAATCCTGTTAACATCTCTTTGAACTCTAAAGCTCATTAATCTTACTCGATTCTTATGTTGAATTTTCTTGCTTGTTCATATTGATGCTCAATTTGCAAGACAGTTTATGAAGGGTGGCTGCTAGTTTTACTAGTCCCTTGTCTCTGCCCCTATAAAATTTTGACTTTGGGAATTTAGATGATGACATTTACAATAAATCTCTAAGTTACACTTTCCCCAAGGTTTAAGAAATATTCATCCCAATTTCATGTTCCAACATGACATCACCCCTCTTTCTTTTTCTTGTGGATAAATCTGTAGCATATTTTCAAGTTTTTACTGAGTTTCCGAGGTTGGTCCCCTAATGTTCATCGCTAATGCCTCTCTGTCTAACCTTTTTCTACTACTATTACATTTGCGATATGGGAATGTAAGGACAAGGATCCTCTAGCTATGGACAGAACTTTAATTTAACAACTCTTCATAGAAGAAAACCCTGTGTGTTTGCATGTAGCTGGAATTGTATTGATGAGCTCTTCATAGAAGAAAACCCTGCGTGTTTGCATGTAGCTGGAATTGTATTGATGAGAAATAAGAGACCTGCTATGTGGAGACTTTACTATATGAAGCTATGATATTTGGCATATGTGGAGACTTTACTATATGTTATGGAGAATGATCCTCATTCTACACATCTTTATCCACTGCACAAAATGAAGTCAATTGGCTTTTTCTGCTGCTTACCTTAGAAGACATGATTTTCAAATTACATTAGAAATGGCAGATTGCTAGAAAAGATAGACAGACGAGCTTACTAGAGTAGAGTATGTTGCTGTATGAGGTGGATCCTTGCCATCCTGTTTAAGCAACTTAGCGTCTATAGATTGTCTAAAAGTCCTTCCCAATTTATTGGTAATCAAGATTCTTTGAAGTTTGAATTCAAAGATCCCCAACTCTGGATGCAATTACTTTGAAGTTTTTGATAAATGGGGTTGAATTTTCCTAAAAAAAAGGTTTGTGCCTTTTAGGGGTAAAGATAGCGTGTTTTAAAGGTTTGTGCCTATTAGGGGTAAAGATAGTGTGTTTTAAAGGATGGATGAGATGAGTGTGAATGTGTAGCATGCTCTTATGTGCGTTCCAGATTAAGGCAGTCTTTCTAACAACATTATGAAAATGTTCCAAGTCTCACTCCCCCAAGGTTCATTGTGCACTGTGCGACATTTATTCTGATCAAGTTGAAAATAATACAAATAATGAGGTTTGGTGTTTCATCACAAATGAAGGTGGCTCTACTCATGTGCCTGAAACTATGACTCTTTTCATAATACTCCAAAGCAAACTTCAATTTCAAGAATAATTCAAGTTTTTGCAGGTTGCTTACTGGAAATCATTATTGTTGCAGTCATGCAACAGGAAATTGCTTACGATAGTAAGATTATCCTTGTTTTTGTTCCATGGAAATGGATACAGATCCTGATATGGATCTGCTGTATTTTTTGGTAAGTCAGTATCCGGATACAAGGAAACAACATGTATATATCAATGTTGCACTTATTGTTATCTGGAATTGGGTCCAAAATTGAAATTATCAGAAATATCAGGGAAAATATCAGAAATTATTGGAAATTACGGGAAACTTTAAAAAATACAAAAATAATCATCTTTTTTCAAAATTTTAAACTTCTAAAGCAACATCAACATCAAAAAACACATTGTCACATAAATGTGAAAATAAAACTGCAATATAATATGTATATGATGTCAAGCTAAGTTGCACGAAACGAGGAAACGTTTCTAAGTTTCTGAAACCGGGACGATACGAAACAGGTCCCCCAAAAATGGAAACGTCGGGGGAAACGCCGTATATAAAAAAATTAAAAAAACGTATATATATATATATATATAGTTTTTTTAACGTGTTTCTAGAAATTTCTTTTTGAAATGAAAAAAAAAAAGCTAGAAAATCAATTTTATTCTCATTGGAGAATATAGAAAATGCAAAAAAAAAATATAATTGACTGTTTGGGGGCCCCACGGCCCCCTATTTTTTTCTTATTTCGCTTTAGAATGCCTGAAACACCGGCCCTACGGGACGGTACGGTCGGGAAACGCTGCCGGCCGTACCATATGGCATTTCCAAATCAGGAAACGTCGTATGGTAGGGCAGGCGGCGTTTCTCGACCGTACCATACCCGTACCGACATTTCGTTTTGTTTCAAGGGGTGGGGGAACAAGGGGGGTACCGTTTCCTGTAGCTTAGATGTCAAGTGGTCCATCTAACATCGATACTGAAATATGATATTTGTCTTGACTCTTGAGTCACAAGTCTTGAGTTATGACAGGGTAATACAAAATCACATCAAAACGAAAATAAATGTATCTCATGAGATGATCATCATGAGGCATCTAGATTCTAGTTACTATAAGGATAATCATAGTGTGTTAAGAAGGCATGGCTGAGGATTAGGTTTCCCCTGCCTCTGAGAAGCTTGCGGTTTCCATATGGTTCCTCAATTCTTCCCTCTGTTTTTTCTTCCAAGTAATATCAAGAATTGAGTTATTTTCAACAAGGACAATATCTGGGGGAGCTGTAGGGAAAATTTCCACTTCATGTCTTGGGACTTTGGCAAGGTGGTATTTCAAGCGGTTGATTCCGCCATACATTTCCATTCCACCTAGCTTGCAACTCAGCTTTGCAACTTCATGACTTGGGACTTTGGCAAGGTGGTATTTCAAGCGGTTGATTCCGCCATACATTTCCATTCCACCTAGCTTGCAACTCAGCTTTGTTCTATTATGATCCATTGGTTTATCATACTCCTACATTGGAACCATTTTGTTGAGTGCTAATTAAATGATAAATCTTTAAAATTTAAACCTATGGCACAAAACAATTGGGGAAATTCAAAATCCAGATACACAAATTTCAAAACACTTAAAGAATGCTGCAATTAAACTATCATAGCTACATAAGTGTTAAATCTCCCATTAAAAAATGGCAAGAAGAGACAAATCTAATGGACATTGCAAACCTTATACTAAATCTTGAAAAACAAAGAACAGAAAGCATAAACTTTTCTACATACCTAGGAGTATGGATATGGTAGATTGGACTAGATCCCCATTCCTCAAATACTTAGTTGTTGGCAATGAAAACTATGGATTTCCCCTTATTTGCTTGATGGAAAATGGTCGCAATACCCTAAGAGCTCAATCCCCCTAGGCACCGTTTGCAAAATGAGAAAAAAAAACCCGAAATCGCAAGTTAAAGGTGAAAAAACAGGAACAAAATGCAGCAGAGCGATAATTTTGTTCGACTCGCAATATTATCGGAAATTATCATGATAATCATAGAAAAGTTAGATCTCCAGATATATTTTGCTCCAATTCATTCTCACAAACTCATAAATGCAGACTGCTATGGAAAAATCACATTTGTGAGTTTTATAATGGGGGAAGGGGCTATATCAGGAAAAAGTTAGGGTTTTAGAGCATCTGTGGAAATGTGTATTGTGGACTGTCAATAGGCAGATCTGGTAACATAGTCTATCATGCATATGAATTGCAATATAGAAATTGTCTGTTTGCACTGTGCTGGCAAATAGTCTACCATGCATATGAATAGCAATATGGAAATTGTCTGTTTTCACTCTGCTGTCATTGTTGTATAATGCTAATGGTCAAACTTCAACATTTTCAAATTCATATTGACATTTTTGTTTACCACATTACCATGTATATTTTCTGTAGTTGGTGCTCTAATCATTATGACATTAGCATTTTCTTGTTATTAGTTCACCATCTTTAACAAAATTTGGACATATGTACAATCACATTCATATAGAGAGCCAAAGTTGGACTCTATTGACAAAATGGAGTTTCAATTGTGATTGCAGCAACTGGTGCAGCTGGATCTTTCTTTCAGTTGGACTTTCGGGGTTAAATGGTCTCCAAGTGGTAGCAGCATTGCTTATGTAGGTCAGTGGCTTTTCTGCTTTTAATTTATTATTTATTGGTCAGGAAACCTGTCACTTTTCACAAGGAATGTTTGCTAATTGGATGCATGGTCACAAGGGTCTGTTTTTTATTGAATGTGGTTTTCAAATTCAAGGCCTTTCAATTAAACTGGTTTCATAGCCACATAAATTGTCTTTAGAATGCCAGGTAAAGAATTACTGCTAATGCATGGACAGCAGTTAGTGGTTTATATGGTGGGCAATTGAATGATGTATATAGTTTAAGAGTATGTTTTTCATGTTCATCATATTTATTAGGATTCCTTCTTTTCTGCACCTTTGCAAACTTGAGTTTTACACTCTCTAAAGATTTTCGGTGTTGGATAATTGCATTTCTAGTTGAAATCTCTATTGAAATTATATTTTCCTTGAATTTGTATGTTCATATTCATTTTGAATTTGGTAAATAACAAGTAGGTGTTACCCGCAAAATTTGTTGGTAATTGTGAAAGCCTTCCCAATGATGAGGGTTCCTTTATGTCCGTCACCGTTGTAGTTTCATTATTCTTTAGGGTTTCTGATTAAGGAGTCTCTTGATGACAATAAGTATAAAGAGTTTAGGCCTTGATTTGTTTGTCCTCTCATAAATGACTATCAGGTCTTTTTGTCAATTATTCATGGTATTGTTGAGACTGATTTTAACTATGTTGCATTGCTTGGTACTCTGTTGTATTAGTCAAATTATGGTGTTGTCCCACTAATCTTTTGATTGCAGTTTTGATGGAGAAAGCAAAAGATTCCTTTCTTTCAAGGTGCAGATTTACTGTCTCTCACTCAGATGGGCCACCACTTTACGTTATTTTTCCTTTTGGATACTTTGGATCTTGTGAAGAAAATCGTTTTACCTCAAACACTTTTGAGGCCACGAGGTCCGAGGGAGTATTCTCTTAATGGTGGGTCCCATCCTTTGTCTTCAAGCATAGGCACTTTTGACAGGCTTTATGAACTTTCGTAAAATTTCAAATTTTCCCCATTTGTGTAAGGGTTCAGGGTCTAAGATGGCATCATATATATTAGATATCATTTTCAGAATTATCTGCGTAGAGTAAGGCATTAATATATGACCCATATCCATGAGTATTAGTCACAATTGACCAATTTTTCATGATTGTGAATAATCCACTTAGCACTCATTGCATCAGGTGATGCTTAAGGGGTGAAGAAGTGGGATTGAAACTAGCGAAATGAATCACATAGCATCAATAATCACCTCTGGGGATTGCACTTGGTAATTGGGACTTCCCAAGTGGTTGCCCATCCCAAGACTCCTCTGGCTCAAGCGTGCTTAACTATGGAGTTTTCACCACAATCAAGCCCACTTAGCCTGCTACTTCATTTGCAAAACCTTAAGTATTGTGCCTTATGAACTATTCAGTTAGAGATCTCTTCAATCTTTTTATTTAAACATCGAGGGGCTTTCGTAGTCGATATCATTTTCAGGATTAGCTATGTAGAGTAAATCATTAATCTACGACCCATATCCATGAGTATTAGTCGTAGTTGACCAATTTCCCATGATTTTGAATAGTCCACTTAGCACTCATTGCTGGAGGGGAAGAGCACAAAAGATAAATAATAATAATAATAAGGATGGAGCTATGCCACTTCATAAAAATGCCTACACCCGTAAGCCTTGTGCTAAAAATGCATATCTAAAGAAAAAAACTAGAAATATCAAAGAAAATGTGAAATAGGAAATAAATAAACTGCCAAGGTGGTAACTCTAAGTAGAGGCTTGCTCTTAGAAGGCTTACATATACAAATAATGAAGATTCCTAGCTCTTGAAAGCTAGTTGGACTAGTAAAAAGGACCTTTATCATCATATATGGCTTTGAGGGTTATTACATGACATTCCCTTTCCATTTCCATAAGTTGTTCATTATTTTCACCTATCTCTAACCTTGTGACCTAGGAAATACATTTTGTTCTAGGAATTGTTGTATGTAAAAGGGTATTATGTCCTCCTAGGGTAAAATTTAGGCAATTTGTAAAAATTGCCTTGTGTTTTGAAGTTGTTAGAAGAAAATGCTTGGTGTGCATCACCTAATTATTTGTAAAGAAGTTAGACCCACCATTGTAAGTGGGTGCCTTGCATTGGGAAACATGTACCATGCCTCGAGATTCGTGACATTACATTGGGATTTGTGTATCGATATTTGGTCATTTCTATTGACATTTGGATTTGTGCCATTTGCCTTTGGGGTTCGTGATAGTGCACTGAGCTATGACAAGGATGCCACATCATCATAGTTTCTAGATGCACTGCTTCAGGAGGGCATCACTGCTTAGTTGGATGTAATTATTCCACATGTGTGCCTTATTCTCTCACATGGACCACACATGGGGGGTTGTTGAGGTAATTGGGGACATGTACCAGGTTGTTATAGGTTGTTACAGATATGGACCAGTCAATTATAGTTGGTTATAGGTGGTTGTTTTCTTTTGGACCTTACACCTGTGACGAGATGCCTCATTTAGGGCCACACATGCCTTCTTCTAGAAGGACACACTTTATTCCTGGTTGACTATTCTTCATCACTACGTGTTGGAACCTCACTTCATGGGTTTGTTATGAGGGTGCTTACATTTGGACCATCAATTGACTAGATCTTGAGGATGTTGGCTCAAATTGAGGAGGGTGCCCCTTTTCCTATACTCCTATGGACCACACGTGTGGTGTGTTGTGTTGATGTTTTGGTAGTTGCGAGAGGTATTAACCTCCATGGATAAACCTTTGACAAGAATAAAATATTCTAGAAGCAAGAGAAAACCTAAACAGATGTGTGAAAACCCTGGAAGAGAAGTCGGCTTAGTAGAATAAGTAATATTGAAGTATTATATGCAGAAAAGGATAGGTCGGCCCTGCTTGAAGAGACACCTGCTCACCTGGTCAGATTAGTATAAATAGAAGGCACTCGATCTCATTTGGTAACACACACACACTCAAGAAAGTGGTGCACAAGTCTAGAGGAAGAGTGCAACTGCAACTACTACAGTTGGGTACTGGTCTTGGTCTGTGGTTTGGGACTTTCTGCTTGGTGCGCTACCTTTGGAGAAAGGTGCGCTCTCTCTCTCTCTCTCTCTCTCTTGGCTATCCTTTGGGTCTCGTGTTGCTTCCAGAACCATTCTATTTGTCAAAGGTTGCGATGCTTGGGGGTGGTTGCATGCCTATGATTGGGTGACAATATTTTGATATTGTCTATGGTTAAAGAAGCACAACATTCTAACAGGTTATGGGCCGACACCACCTTCGAAACAATCTAACCATTGGAAGGTAGATCCACAGGTCTCTGTCAAGCTTGTTGTAGCATAATTGCAGTTGCAGTGGCAGTGCCTTCGTGCTAGTTGCAGTGAAAGTTTTTATGAAGTATTGGGACTAATTTTTGGTTATCCTAGTGCGCCCTAACCCAACGCATCTCCTGGTGCCCTTAACCATAAAAAATATCAAAGTTGAATTTTTGGGTCAAAGTCAAGGTTTGACTAGTCAAAGTCAAGGTTTGACTGGTCAAAGTCAAAGTTTGACTGGTCAAATTCAAGGTTTGACTGGTCAAAGTCAAAAATACTGGTTAAGGTCAAAGTCAAAGACGGTCATGAATTCCTCCATAAAATTGGAGTGGCACAGTAGAAGCATGGTCTCTTGGTAGAGCATGGAAGATAAGGATTGACATCATCCTTACAAAGAACAAAGAGAAAAATTATGAACCACAGACTGAAGAGAAAGCATCAAAGGATGAAGAGTTTGATTTTTGGAGCTTCCAAGCACATGAACGTGGAATAGGAGAAACAATAAAAAACAACTATTGCAGATCTGAACCTATGGAAAGAGAAGGGATCTTTGTCCAAGAAGCAATCATAGAGCCAGAAAGATCTCAGAATCCAGATCTAATACATTCAGAGGAACAACACACTCTCCAGGTTGGAAAGAATACTTGTCTCTGATGAAAAGCAACTCAAGTGAAACAATAGCCAGACGCCAGGTTTGCATATCAGGTAGGTTATCCTACGCATTCTAGGAAGGTTACCATAGAAAAGAAAGACTTGAAAAGACTCGGAGGGAGTCAAACTTCAGAGGGAGTTAGTGATCAGGAAGAAGTAAAGTTTCGTGACACTTTGCAGGATGCATAGGGACATGCAACAAACAGAAGCGTGGTTCGAGGATTCTCTTAGTTAAAGGGAGTTGATGGCAGAATTCGAAGAGAAGGATCTTGTAGGCCTTTGTGTCAAGTTGTAGGCCTTTGTGCCGAGTTGTAGGCTTCGTACCGAGTTGTAGGCCTTTGTGTCGAGTTGTAGGCCTTGTGCGGAGTTGTAGGCTTCATGCCGAGTTGTAGGCCTTGTGCGGAGTTGTAGGCCTTGTGCGGAGTTGTAGGCTTCATGCCGAGTTGTAGGCCTTGTGTCGAGTTGTAGGCTACTCCAGTGAGATGGTCTGGTATGCGGAGTTTTTGCTACACCAGTGAGACAGTCTGGTATGCTACTGGCGTAGTCGAGAACCTATATGGCTGTGATGGTGTTGCTTGTAATATGATCTGGGTGATCATAAGATAATGTGTGTAGCTTTGGTGATGCTACCGGTGTGCAATACCATGTAGGTCTTTCCCATGCCATGTGAGATGGATGGATAATGATGATAGTAATAATGATACTCACGACATGGGTGTAGCCATGGGTGAGCACGTCATGCGGGTGTAGCCCATGATGATGATGGTGACACACACTACGAGATGTAGCTCTAGTGTTCTCTAGCGGGTTGTGGCCCCTAGACAAGATTGACAGGTCCACATGGATGTAGTCATGTGTGACGTAATGGTGCTACTAGTAGCATGGTCTGCGTATCCATGACGAGAGGATCGTGACATAGTGAGCAAGGCTATGAAGCCTAGAAAGGGACATCATGGTTAAATACCTCCCTAGCTAAGAGGGAGTGTTGATGTTTTGGTAGTTGTGGGAGGTATTAACCTCCATGGATAAACTTTTGACAATAATAGAATATTCCAGAAGCAAGAGAAAACCTAAACAGATGTGTGAAAACCCTGGAAGACAAGTCGGCTCAACAGAATAAGTAGTATTGAAGTATTGTATGCAGAAAAGGACAAGACGACCCTGCGTGAAGAGACACCTTTTCACATGGCTATATTAGTATAAATAGAAGGCGCTTGAGCTCATTTGGTAACACACTCACACTTAAGAAAGTGGTGCGCAAGTCTAGAGGAAGAGTGCAATTACGACTGTAGCTGAGTACTGGTCTTGGTCTGTGGTTTGGGACTTTTTGCTTGGTGTGCTACCTTTGGAGGAAGGTGCTCTCTCTCTCTCTCTCTCTCTCTCTTGGTTATCCTTTGGGTCTAGTGCTGCTTCCAAAATCATTCTATCTGTCAAAGGTTACAGTGCTCGGGGGTGGCTGCATGCCTATGGTTGGGTGACAATATTGTGATATTGTCTATGGTTAAACGAGCACAACATTCTAACATGTTGGTCATATTTTCATTATTTTATGAGGGCGCCCCTATCTTTAAGGATTTTTATTGTAACTACTATTTTTTTGATGGTTTCACCTGGGAACATGGGTTTGGCCCCTTGGTTTCACATGCTCATTGTATTTGCACATGGTATTGTGCCAACCCATGGTTTTCCACACATGGTTTAGGGGTGTGCCTCACCTATTTAAGAAAGACATTGCTCTCATCTGTAACTAGAGTTTGGAGAATAAGAGATATCATTTGAATTACTTCTATCTATGTTATTGGTTTTAACATAGTATTTCTTGGTTAATTTTTTTGTGAGGAATCTAGCAAGAAGGTTTTATTTGTGATAGGTGAAGGTGGATTGAGAAAGCTAGCAAGGAGCCGCAAGAGGAGAAAAGTGCTACGGTGGAAGAGCTTTATAAGGTAAGGTTTTCCTTATAGTCTTTAGTTTTCTACATCTAGACTAGAGTATTGAATTTGGCAAAGCTTCATTTTCTTTCCAACTCCCACCTTAGCATAGTGTAGAGGCTACCCCTTGCTACTTAAGGAGCTAGTAACTCACTACTATCTCCATCTAGGTCTTGGAACAACAAGACCTTCTTGTGGGAATTTGCTAGGTACACCTTACGGTTGCGTAGAATCCCAAGACTTTATGTAAGAACTAAGTCTCAAGGACTGTTGGGTTGACCCCTTAGCCCAATAGGATTTAAGGCACTGGTCTTTAATTTCCATTCTCTCATAAATTTCAATTTAACTTTCATTTCTTCATTTGTTTCAAAGCAATCTAGGGGTTTTAAGTTTATTTCTTTTGGATCTAGATTTGCTTAAATTTCAAATCTCGTGGGTTAAACTTGTAGATCATTCCCAGATTTGAAGTATTTATGCTGAATCATTTGCTAGACAAGTAAACTTATGGACGATTTTGCATATTTTATACTAGTTTGCCTTGAACAAGCATTAACTAGTCAAACACTCTTGGATCTGGTTTTAATCCTGAATATTTGTGTTGGATTCAAATGTCATGGATGCGTAACTCAAATGTGCTTAAAGTCTACCTCTCTTTGAGTGTTCATTTTGAATTTGTTGCTGGAAATATAAAAATATCCATTTATAGCAGGATGGGTTTTAAACTATTTGCTAAGAAGCTGAACGACCTAGCTTTAACATCAGGGATTTGCCAACGTTTTGAGCTTTTCCATGATTTTAACTCTCTCATTTAATAGAAGGATGATGTCTCAAATTGTATGACTCACTAAGTATGCTGGATGTCTCACATAATTTGAGGTTGTTCATTTCTGGATGTTATTGTCATAAAGGTTTATTGAATGATCTCATTGCTGGGTAGTTACATATTAAATTTTCCCTCTGATACATGTCTAAACATTCACTTAAGGAAAAACTGTAAATCTGGGCATCTTACTGAAGCATACTGTGCTTGGACAACGCTCTGATTCTTCCATTCTAAATGCTGGATACAGAATTTAATGATGAATGCTGGAAGGATTTGATCTTTCTTTTGGGCCTAATACACTCTATCTAAACAATGTTTTGAGTTTTTAATGCTTCCAATACTGTCATTAAGTGAATTGGTCGGGTTTTAAATGCAACGACTTGCTTCACAGTGCAAACATTTCATAGATTAAAGGGTTGTTTAAGGGTTTATTTGTTGAGATTTGGGTACCTTGCAAAGCGGTCCCCTTGAGTTATTGAGTGTCTAACTCAAAGGGGGAAATATTTGACCTGCACCACTTTACTTTATGTTATAAAGTCAAAGCGACTTTATTTTACTTGAGTCAAAAAGTGACTTTAATAACATAAAATGACTTAGGAGACTTAAGTCATTTTGGAGATTTAATCTTCACCATTGATTGGAGTTTTGGCCTAAGATCTAATCTTGGCCATTGGTTTCCTAGGTTAACCTAAGGATGAAGCTAAAGGAGAGAAAGGAGGAAAAAGGGCATTGAAATTGTTCACTTGAAGATTAGAGTGAAGAGAGGAGAGGAGAAGAGAATATTTTTGGAGAAGTGGAGAAGAGGGGCGCACTTGTGAGGAGAGGGCAAGGATGCAAGGAAGCTTGAGGGCACCATCTTGTGAGGAGAGGGTGCAAGCTTGAGTGTGGGCGCAAAGCTTGAGTGAGGCCGCACTTGTTGGAGTAAGGGCGCACACTACCAGGCAAGGGTGCAAAGCTTGAGTGAGGGGTGCACTTATTGGAGTAAGGATGCACACTAGCAAGCAAGCAAGAAAAGCAAGGAAAGGGTGCATTCTTCCTAGAGGGGCGCAAATCCCAAGGAGGGTGCATTTCCAAAGGAACTCCAAAGCCAAGCTGAAGAAGGAGTTGGCTATTGTACTAGGTTCCTTTGTTATTTTTCCTTGTTGCTATTTTAGCTTGAGATCTCCATAATAAAATTTCTCTTGGTTTTTTTTAGGGTCACGTTGACTAAAAATACTTGTGTTAAGATCTTGTGGTTTGCATTATTTTATTTCAGCATTTTGGTGTAAAGATCCTAGAAGAGTATTTTATGTTTTAATGCATGTGGAAGTGTTAACTTGGACAACAAAACTATCCTAATTAAACCCTTCACAAAGAGGCATTAAAAGAGCATAAAATCACAAGCTTAAGGGTAGATTCAGTGGGCAGAATTTTAAGACTCGGTGGCTGTCCTAAAATAGTCATAAAATAGATTTGAAAACCCTTGAAAACAGTGCCCAACAAGAGGTCAAAGACAGACCTGTTGGGAAGCCTTAGGAACCTCAAAATTCTTCATGATATTAGATTCAAAGGGCACAAGAGTTGGCCGATTTAGTTTGCAAACAGTTGGCAGATTTTTACTTCACCTCACAATAGTTAGCATCAATTTTGCTTGGTCAAATTAGCATCAGATGACAACCATGTTGGTGGCAGGTTTGAGAGTGGAGGATAGGCTATTGGGGACTGGAAACTGGTCTTCGTGGAAGGCCAGGATAGTCTTTATCTTGGAGGAACTTGAGCGATGGGATATTGTGGAGAATCCTGTGGTTCCCCACAGATGCAGTGTGCTTGGTCGAGTTCTGGAAGAGGAACATCAAGGCCAAGGTCAAGGACCATATCATACCTCATGTATCTGGTAAGAGTTTCGTATTTCAGATGTGGTAGTCCCTGTATGGTCTTTACCAGAGCCCTAACCAGAACCAAAAGATGGTGCTCCGGGAGAAGTTAAGGGGCACCAAGATGACGAAGAATGATTCAGTTACTTCATTCCTCACACGATTTTCTCAGATTCATGATGAGTTGGCAACGATTGGTGAGATAGTAGATCCCTCTAAGTTGGTGAGGACAACCTTAAATGGCTTTTCCAAACCTTGGGAAAGTTTTGCACGAGGCATTGTGGCTAGAGAGCATATGCTCAGTTGGGAGAGGCTCTGGGACGAATTTGTGCAGGAGGAGCTTAGAGTTGGATTTGAATCCACTAGTCAACAACCTAGTGGGGATGATGAGGGTGATCTTGATCTTTTGGCAAAGGGAAAGAAGAAGACCAAGACGGGTCCCAAGGGTGGGGCCAAGCAACAACAACAGAGAGGAGGTGAGCAACAAAAGTGTTGATATTATGGTAGCTATGAGAGGTATTTACCTCCATGTGTAAACTTGACTAGAATAGAATTTTCTGGGAAGCAAGAAGAAACCCTAATGAGTTAGCTAATAACCCTAGAAGACATGTTGGCTCAAGAAGATAACTTGTATTAGGTTATTAGCCTCCAAGAGAAGAAGTCGGCCAGAAGAAATAATATATGCTAAACAGACAGATACCCAGAATGAGAAGTCGACCTAGACAGTTAGCCATAATTACTATAAATACAGGAGGCCAATCTTCATTCTGGCAGGCATTCTCAAAATTGCAAAGCAACACTTGTGTGCACTGCAGTGCCCAGTTTTGTGCGCAGGTTTAGAGGAGAGATGCCATTGCAGTTGCTGCAACTAGCAGATCACGTTTGGCTTGGACTATCTCTTGGTTAGGGTTTGGACTATCTGATCAGCTCTTGTTGGTGCGCTATCCTTGGG
>SNQJ01S0030471.1:102933-122499 GCA_010110895.2 Picea sitchensis | reverse complement strand
TGCTGGGTTTTCTTCCCCTAGAGGGTTTCCCAGGATAAATGCTGTGTCTCTTGTGAATGTGTATTTCTCAGTGATCTTGTTCTTATTATGCTCTTATCTTATGAAATGCAAAGAACTATAATAATGGCATAAAACATTAACACTGTGGTGGATGTGCTTCACTGTTTGATCAAGTACCTGTGTGCTACTTGGTATGGTAGTATACCACTGGATTGTAGTTGTGTACTACTATGGATAGACATAGTTGTGTTCTATTGAATGATATTGTTTTGATTTCCTTGAAGACTATCAACAGTGTTGAAAATGATTATCAGCTAGATGGATGATCAATGAATAGAGATTTCCCAGACAGAAAATGGTTCAGAACATTTACTCTTTTAGATTAGAAGAATGACTCTTGTGTCACTCTGTGGAGTGAGCATCATGTCTGATTACTCAGATAGAGTATGGTTTTGAGAGATGATGCAGCTGATGACACTGATGGTGACGATGGTGCTCATGATCTAGTCATGAGATAGTCTATACAAGTATGTTGATGCTACCAAGTGAATGGTATATTTGTGCTCAAGACCATTACTTGTAATACCTCCCTAGCTAGGAGGGAGTGTTGATATTATGGTAGCTGCGGGAGGTATTTACCTCCACGTGTAAACCTGGTGGGAATAGAATATTCCGGGAAGCAAGAAGAAACCCTAATGAGTTAGCTAATAAACCTAGAAGACATGTTGGCTCAAGAAGATAACTTGTATTAGGTTATTAGCCTCCAAGAGAAGAAGTCAGCCAGAAGAAATAATATATACTGAACAGAAAGATACCCAGAATGAGAAGTCGGCCCAGGTAGTTAGCCATAATTACTATAAATACAAGAGGCCAGTCTTCATTCTGGCAGGCATTCTCAGAATTGCAAAGAAACACTTGTGCGCACTGCAGTGCCCCAGTTTTGTGCATAGGTTTAGAGGAGAGCTTCCATTGCAGCTGCTATAGCTAGCAGATCACGTTTGGCTTGGACTATCTCTTGGTTAGGGTTTGGACTATCTGATCAGCTCTTGTTGGTGCGCTATCCTTTGTTTGGCTATCTAGCCTAGGGTTTGCTTTAGAGTGATTCTTTGTCAAGGTTAAGGTGCTCGGAGGGTGGCTTCGGCCTATGGTTGGGTGACAATAGTGATATTGTCAATGGTAAAATGAGCACATCCATTATATTCTAACAAAAAGGATATGAGCAAAGTTAAATGCTTTGCTTGTAACAAGATGGGGCACTATACTGGACACTGTCCCAACATGAAGAAGATGAAGCAGGGTGGTATTGCAGCGACAACATAGGAGGATGAGTTTGCCTCTCAGTTTGAGAGGGAGTGCTCCTTGATAGTTTGTTGCTCAACAGTTGAGTCACCATCCCGCATCTGGTACATAGACAGTGGAGAATGCGGTCATATGTCAGGTGTTAGAGAGCACTTCACTAATCCCAGAGATCCAGAGATCAAGTTGGAGATAGTGCTTGGAGACAGCACCATAGTCAGAGCGACTGGGCGTGGCACAATTTCCTTTCAGAGGGAGTTGAGGCCACCCTTGGTGTTCAAGGATGTATTGTATGTCCTGGGGTTGAAGAATAGTCTTATCTTAGTTTCCTCCATTGAGGATAGGGGGTTTGAGGTGTCCTTCAGAGGGACAAAGGTCCTCATTCACCCTAAGGGGTCCAATATCACTTCTGGCAAAGTGATTGGGACACGTGAGGGGAGCAACAACAATCAATTATGTGAGCTATGGCATTAGAGGATGGCTCATTTGCATCATGGAGCTTTGAGGTTGTTGAGAGAGATTGTGATAGGCTTGCCACAATTCGACATTGAGCATCAGGAGGTGTGTAGAGGGTGAACTCTTGGGAAGTACACTAAGTTTGTCTTTCCCAGCAGTGACAGTAGATCAATTGGGGTACTAAATTGGATACACACAAATGTGTGTGGGCCCATGTCACGAGTTTCCGTAGGTGGTTGTGAGTACTACGTGACTTTCATTGATGACCACTCCAGGAAGACCTGGATCTTTTTCCTGAAGACCAACAATGAGGTCTTCAAGAGGTTTCAAGTGTTCAAAGCTCTTGTGGAGAACCATACAGGAAGAAAGATCAAGGTTTTGTGGTCGGACAATGGAGGTGAGTATACCTCCACAGAGTTTGCAGATTTCTATACCCAATAGGGTATCATGAGGCAATTGACTGCTCCTTACAACCCACAATAGTATGGGGTTGCAGAGAGGAAGAACATGGCCATAGTTGGTGCAATGAGATCGATGCTGTATGATCAAGCATATCCATTGTACTTATGGGAAGAGGCTTGTAGTATTGTAGTGTATCTGTAGAGCAAGAGTCCCCATAGAGCTTTGGGGAGGAAGACTCATGAGGAGGTGTTCACTGGTAGTAGGCCTGATGTTGAGCACCTACGCATATTTGGGTGTTTGACGTTCTCTCATGTTCTTTCTAAGAAGAGGATAAAGCTAGATCCCATAACGGAGAAGGGGATTCTAGTTGGATATTTAGAGTCTTTAAGGCCTACCAGATCTACATTCCAACACTTAGGAGAGTTGTTGTGAGGAGAGATGTCAGATTCGAGGAAGACAGAGCATTTAGAAGGTCTCTTGAGTTGAGAGACAAAGTTGAGGAGGTCCCATAGATACAGAGTATGATGCATCGCATGGGAAACAACATCAGATGTCGAGTATACCGAGTTCAGGGGTCACTGGTCCACTCGGTACAACTTCAGGTTCACAGATGTATTGTATACAGACAGTTGGTGCACATGCTTCAGGATCACAAACTACTTTGCAGAGATCTGTGGATGAGACTTAGTGGCATGAGGAGACTGCCCCATAGGAGGTTACTTCAGGGAAGAGGAAACCGAGATGGTTTTAGAAGACCTTGAAGGAAGCCAAGGAGTATGTTGGAGAGCCTCAGAGGTTGATAAGAGAGCAGAGCACCAAAGAGGTTTGGGTCCTACTTGGCTATGGTGACGAGAATTATAGATTCAGAGCCCACTACTTTTGTGCAGGTAGCAGACCAACATGTCTGGAGGGAGGCCATGCAGGAGGAGTATGACTCCATTATGCACAATGATGTGTAGGAGGTGGTGCCTAGACCTGAGGGGCATTCATTGGTGACTTCCAGGTGGTTGTATAAGATCAAGTATGCTGCAGATGGCAGCATAGAGAAACACAAGGCTCGTTTTGTGGCGAGAGGATTCTCTCAGATTGAGGGAATTGATTATGATGAGACATTCGCACCAATTGCGAGATATACTTCTATCCGGAGTATTATGGCCATTGCAACAGAGATGGGTTGGAAGATCCATCAGATGGATGTGAAGATTGCATTTTTGAATGGCTTCATAAATGAGGTATACATTGAAAAGCCACAGGGGTTTGAGGTGTTGGGGAGAGAGTCCCATGTGTGCCTCTTGAAAAAGGCATCGTATGGACTGAAGCAAGCTCCTCGAACTTGGTATTTGAGGATTGACTCCTACTTGCTTCAGATGGGGTTTGAGAAGAGTGAGGCAGATCCGAACCTCTACTACATTATTCGGGGAGATGATACACTCACTCTCATACTATATGTTGATGATTTGTTCATCACTAGAGGGGAACATCTCATAGCTGATTGCAAGCGGGGACTTGCATTAGAGTTTGAGATGAAGGACATTGGATTGATGCACTATTTATTGGGCATGGAGGTTTGGCAGGACGATGGGCATATTTTTCTGGGACAAGGGAAGTATGCAACAGATATTCTGAGCAGATTTCAGATGGAGGACTACAGATCCGTGTCGACACTTATAGTCAGCAACTGGAAGAAACTTAGCGCTTTAGATTCCAAGTTGGTGGATGCCACGAGATACCATTAGTTGATTGGTTCTTTGATGTATCTGGTCAACACTAGACCAAATATCTGTTTTGCCGTGAACACTCTTAGCCAATACTTGGTGGAGCCTAGGAGTGTGCATTGTATTGGGGAAAAACATGTGTTGAGGTACATTACAGGGTCAATGGATTATGGATTGGTCTATGTCAAAGAAGATGGAGTCAGGTTGATTGGCTACACAGACTTAGATTGGGAAGGATGTGTAGTTGACAGGAAGAGCACCTCAGGGTGTTGTTTTGGGTTGGGATCAATAGTTGTTTCCTTGTTCAGCCAGAAACAAAGGTCATTGGCACTGAGTTCTACTAAGGCAGAGTACATGGCAGCTAGTCAGGCCAGCTACGAGGTCATCTGGCTTCGCAAGTTGTTGTTTGGCCTATTTGGTCTTGAGTTGAGGCTTACAGTTATTCACTGCGATAATCAGAGTTGTATCAAAGTCTCTGAGAATCCAGTGTTTCATGATAGGTCGAAACACATAGAGATTAGCTATCACTTCATCTGAAATTGGGTTCAGTGAGGGGCAGTTCAGCTTCAGTATATTCCGATTGATGAGCAGGTTACAAACATTCTCACCAAGTACTTGCCAAGGGGCAAGCATGTCTACTTCATGGACAAGATGGGAGTGGTGAGTAACACTTTCCTCAGTAAGAGGGAGTGTTGAGATTTGGGTACCTTGGAAAGTGGTCCCTTTGAGTTATTGAGTGTCTATCTCAAAGGGGGAAATATTTGAGTCACCACTTTACCTTATGTTATAAAGTCAAAGTGACTTTAATAACATAAAGTGACTTAGGAGACTTAGGTCATTTTGGAGATTTAATCTCCACCATTGATTGGAGTTTTGGCCTAAGATCTAATTTTGGCCATTGGTTTCCTAGGTTAGCCTAAGGATGAGGCTAAAGGAGAGAAAGGAGGAAAAAGGGCATTGAAATTGTTCACTTGGAGATTAGAGTGAAGAGAGGAGGGGTTTTGGAGAAGTGGAGAAGAGGGGCACACTTGTGAGAGGCAAGGGCACAAGGAAGCTTGAGGGCGCCATCTTGTGAGGTGAGGGCGCAAGCTTGATTGTGGGTGCAAAGCTTGAGTGAGGGTGCACTTGTTGAAGTAAGGGCGCACACTAGTAGGAAAGGGCACAAAGCTTGAGTGAGGGGCACACTTATTGGAGTAAGGGCGCACACTAGCAAGCAAAGCAAAGCAAGCAAGCAAAGCAAGGATAGGGCACATTCTTCCTAGAGGGGTGCAAATCCCAAGGAGGGCGCATATCCCAAGGAACTGCAAAGCCAGGCTCAAGAAGGAGTTGGCTATTGTACCAGGTTTCTTTGTTATTTTTCCTTGTTGCTATTTTAGCTTGAGATCTCCATAATAAAATTTCTCTTCCAACTGGTTTTTCCGATGGGTTTTTTTTTAGGGTCACGTTGACCAAAAATACTTGTTAAGATCCTGTGGTTTGCATTCTTTTATTTCAGCATTTTGGTGTAAAGATCCTAGAGGAGTATTTTATGTTTTAATGCATGTGGAAGAGCTAACTTGGACAGCAAAACTATCCTAATTAAACCCTTCACAAAGAGGCATTAAAAGAGCATAAAATCACAAACTTAAGGGCAGATTCAGTGGGAAGAAATTTCAGACTTGGTGGCTGTCCTAAAACAGTCCTAAAACAGATTTGAAAACCCTTGAAAACAGTGGCCAACAAGAGGTCAAAGACAGACCTGTTGGGCAGCCTTAGGAACCTCAAAATTCTTCATTATTTGCCTTTTTTTCTTCAAAATGTATGGTCTCTCTCAGATCTGAAATGATATGCACTTTTGACATACAAACTGAGCTTAAATTCTGTCACACTGCTAAGTGCTGGCACAATTTCACACAGTTTGCATAATGGTTAAACTGATTGGGTATTCCTTTTGACACTTAAAATTCTCTACTGTTTATTGTGTTGATGGTAACTGCATCCTGAATGTTGACAGCTGTAATATATTTCTAAACTCTGTTGATACGTGGGATTGAGCACTGTTCACATGACATAATTTCGTCACTGTTCTAAATCTGGCCTTTCATGATAATAAACCTGTGGTGAATCTGCTCTGAATACTCTTAAGATGCTCATTGTCTATTAATATTGGATCATTGTCTCATGGTCATTATATGCTCTAATACACAGTGGTTACTGTGCTTCAAACACTGATATTTTAAATGCTTTTTGAATACTGTGGATATATGGGAGAGATCACTATTTTCTTGATGTAATCTCACACTGTTGAATGCTTTGAATATGTCGATTTGATCACTGTTTCATGGTTGGGGCAATGAACTAATTCGTATGCTATTAAATCTTCCATCCTTACTGTCTTCAACAGCAGTTATAAACTTGGTGATTTCATGGTTATTTGATTCATTCTCAAACAAACACATGTCATAAATCTTGTTGTCTTAAAACAGAGTTAAAATCATTGGCACATGATATATTAATTGAAGTGGTAATGGATAAATGATGCAATGATCACACTGTATAATGCGATACATGTTTCACATTTGATGGCATCTTACGGTTCCGTGATTATTTGAACAAGATTTGTCTTTAAATTTCCAAGCATAATTTTTGTCACATGAATGAGCACATTTATCTAATCAAACTCATTTAAAGCTTGATGGTTTGATCTACTATTCACTTGAGTTTGCATTCTACCTTGAGAGTGGGTAGTTTCAAATTGATAAAGTCTTTGTCAAGCCAAGCTTCCCTTCCCCACTCAACGACTTAGCTTAGCTTGACCCTTAGGAACACCCTCCTTAGGTTAGGAAGCCCCTTCTCTTAGCCTTAAAGTGAGAGACAAGGCCACTAAGGTGACAATGTGTGGCTTGCCTAGTAGTTGCCTCTAGGATTTCCCACATAGGGTAGGACTTTCCCTTTAGCTAGAGTTTGAGTGGTAATAGAGAGCATAAAGTGGAGTGCCCTAAGGCCACATGTATGCGTATTGCAGCATACACCAAAGAGAAATGGATGGTTATGTTTAATGATTAATCTTCACACTTAGTGCATCGAGGAAATGGTCTATCAAAGGAACATATTGTAGGACTCAAGGCTCTACAATTGAAGTTTGGGAGAAAGGTTAGGAACTACAAGGAGGAAACTTGGTTTTTGACATGTCATAATATACACCCTACATGTGGGAGGATCGTAGATGGTGCATGAAATAGCTTGTAATTCATGACCCCTAAGGATTCAAGGATCGAAGACCCCAAGAGTATTTAAATTTTTGTAAGTATGGGAACTCACAAGAAGTACCTAGAGGAGCATAATGGACATCAATTGGTGATTGTAGATGGTAGGATAACTTAGCCTGAGTACACATTGACTAGAGCACAAATGTAGATGGGTGTGCATGGACATGTGTCCACTAGCCCATGAATGTGGCATGCAGTGCCTGCTTGTGGGGTTCGAGGGGTGGGAACTGTTGGTAGCCTTCTATAACTGTTGATAGGTGGGGTTGAAGGCTAGGGGCCTTGTTAGAGAAGCCATAAAGCCTTTCCAACAATTGGCACATCAAGTTCTAGATGCATTCAATAATTTCCAGCTTGCACACACATTCCAGTAGCCTATGTGTGCTCACCACAGCATCCTGCAGAGGCACACTTCAACATCTTGTGCATGTGACCATCAACATTCTCTGTGTATGTGCCTACAACCAAGATTGCCAACAATTGCAAGATTGTTAATAGTCGCCCAAGTTCATTATGGAAGCTCAACCCTTTATTTAATTGATTCTTGGTGCATTTGTATAAATACTTATATGTACACATTGTTAGCTCTCTTAGATATTTTAGTCACCGACCATTTAGGATTCAACCGCATAGTTCTCATAATGTTGGCTTATGAGATTTCTCAATCCCCCAATCCCCATTGGTTGTTCTATTGTGTATTTTCCCAAATTGACAATTAATAGAAGAGCTTTCTTATATTATATTCTCCCAATTGTGACTGTGGATGTAATATGATAGAACAACTAGTTTATGCATATTCATAATTGTTTTATAATTCTGAACTTACTCGGGTTCAGAGTTGTCCCATGCATTGCACATCCTAGGCATTTGGTAGAGATCATTGGTATTAGAGCATAGTTTATGTCCACCTAGACAATATCACATTATCGATGTAAAGGAATACACGTTGGTTCTGCTTTAGACTATTTTCCTACTATACATGTAGAGATAAGAATGGTTGACTCTACCAAACCGCCCTCCAAGGATTTTATCGAGATGCAACATCTCTCAAAAAAGACTTTAGAGAAATGGAGTACTACACTTTTCAACCAATCCTGTGACCTGATGCTACAACTTGATCCAATTGCAACCATAGGTTCTTTAACCAACCCTCTCTCCCATAATGCATCACCTTTCAAGATTCAAATCACGTGGACATTGTTGTTTTTCAAGGTAAGATTGATGTTGATGCCTTGGATAATTGGCTGTGACTATTAGAGTCATATTTCTCTTTCGATCAGTTGATGAATGACCTTTCAAGATTCAATTCACGTGGACATTGCTGTTTTTGAAGGTAAGATTGATGTTGATGCCTTGGATAATTGGCTGCGATTATTAGAGTCATATTTCTCTTTCAATCAGTTGATGAATGAAGAAAAGATTATGTTCACAATGTTGAAGATGGCTACTTCAATGATTTATTTGTGGGAGACTCAATGGAGAATCCGCCAAGGATGGAGACTCCATTCTTACTTGTTCCAATGTTTAGAAGGCTATGCATGAGGATTTCTATCCCCTCAAGCACTATGGTGATCAATATATCTAGTGGAAACTCTTGTGCCAACGGAAAGACAAACTGCTCAAGACTACATTAACAAGTTTCAATCTTTGATGGCTCATTTGGATGTGCACAACATAAAGCATAACAAGGTCCTAAAGTACATCATACTTTCACACTCAAGTCTGTTGAGATTTGGGTACCTTGGAAAGTGGTCCCCTTGTGTTTGTGAGTTTCTAAACACAAAGGGGGAGACTATTACCCTTAATACTTTACTTTATGTTCTAATTTCACTTTGACTTAGGAGATTTAAGTCAAAAGTGAAATATGTCACTTAAGTCATAAAGTGACAATTAATTCAATTTGTGGGTGAATTAATAGACATAAAGCAAACTAATGAAACTTGAGAAAGTGGGTTTTCTAAGAGGGATTTTGAGATTAAATCTCACCCATTGATTACACATGGCTAGATTGAATCTAGGCCATTGGTCTTTTAGGTTTGGCCAAAGAGAGGCTAAAGGAGGCAAAAGGGTAAGGATGAGATTCATTCTTCACTTGAGAGAGTTGAGTGTGTTAATGTTTAAGCCATTATTATAGATGTTTGCATTTCATTAGATAACAATAGCATAATCCAAGATCACTGAGAAATACACAATCACAAGAGACACAACATTTATCTTGGGAAACCCTCTAGGGGAAGAAAACCCAACAAAACTTCCTTAATATAGATAGCCAATACAATGCCAAGAGATCTTTTATGTTAATACAGAAAGTCCTCTCCTAGATATGCGCCACTCTCTCTCTCCTTTGCCGGTAACAGATCAGAACTTGTCTCTCAAACTGAGCAAGTGAGTTGTATCTAAGTGAGGCGCTAGCCTCCTTTATTTATACAAGTCTAGCACGTGTGAAGTGTCTCTTTACTGGCAGGGCCCGACTTCTCAAACTGGGTGGGTAAACCCACCTTTATTATATTTCTGGGTCTCTTTAATAACTGCTGGGGCCGACTTCTTATTTTTCCTATTACAATTGTCTTTTGACCAATCTGCAAAAGGGGATTTGATCCTATTACAATAACCAACATGATCAATCCACAATGGGGATTGATCCTATGAATAATAAATCAATAATAATAAGAATACTCTTTGCAGTTACAATATTTCAACAGAGTGAGGAGAGGAAGAGAGGAGAAGAGGTTTTTGTGGAAAAAAGGCAAAGAGAAGGAGGGTGCACCATGAGAGCTTGAGTTGCAATCTTGGAGAGGGCGCATTGTGCTTGGTATAGGGGCACATCTTTGGAGGAGGCACACTTGGAGCTATTGGGCGCACTATTGGAATAGGGCACAAGTGTTGAAGAGGAGGTAGGGTACACCAAAGAGAAAAGGGGACACACTTATCTATTACTTTAACAAAGGCTTCAAGGGCAGCTCATAAGAGGCTCCATTACCCAAGCTGGCAGGCAGCAAATGTGAAGGGCGCAAATCCCAAGAAGGGGGGGGGGCACTTCAAGGAAGAAACCCATGCCAAACTTGTGAGGAGTTGGCAAGTGAATCGGGTTCCTTTGTGCATGTATTTTCTGTACTGTTTTTGCTTTCAGATCTTCATAATAAAATTCTACTTCAAACTGGTTTTCCCCATGGGGGTTTTTCCAGGGTGTTGACCAAAAACTTATTTGTTCATTTGTCATATTTGCTTAGCATTTCAGTGATAGGTTCTTAAAGATCCTAAGAGGGTATTTGATTTTTGATTTATATGCATGTGCATATATTTATGGCAGCCTAAACCATACATTTAACCCATGCAAGAGAGGTCTCAAATGGGCATCAAACCACATGACTAAAGACAGTTTTTCCAGGGCAGAATTATCAGACTGTGTGACTGTCCTAAAACAGTCCTGTAGCAGCCTGTGAGAAAGTCATGAGTTGACTGTTTTGGACAGCAAGTTAACTGTCCAGAAACAGTGAGACAAAATAGCTTGAAACACCTTGAAAATAGTGCCCAACAGCAGGTCAAAGACAGACCTCTGTTGGCATCCTTTGGTGCCTCGAAAATCTTCAAAGTCGACCTACTCTTCTTGCATAAATATTAAATTCACCTTCTTTTCTATGAATGTTGGTTGCTCCTTAGCACATTAAAGATGCATAATGCTAATTATGTCTTGATAGAAGCCTCCTTATTGGGGATATATCAAAAAATAATAAATAATAGAGGTAGAGAAAGTGTAGTTTTGTTAGCAATTCTAAGGTTAGAAGGAGGGCTCATGATGATGGATTTACTGCAATGATTATCATTCTTACAAAACCATAATGATCAATGCAATCTTACAAAATAAATGATAAATTGTTTTATTTACAAAATAAATGTTCAAAGATGAAGAGTAGTGAAGAGTACTTTAGTAACATGATTATAGCAATGAGACGATTCATCTATTTGATTGTACTGTGACTTGCCTCTATTGTGACTTTGAAATGTTGATTGTACAATAATTATATAGATTTTATGGAGCAAACAAGAAAAGATAGTTTTATTAATATCCACAAACGAAGAAAGTATAGCTCAATGGGACTAGAAAATATAGTTAGTGAATATAAAAAAGTAGTAGTGCCAAAATCACACCTAAATAATAAAAGATGAAAAAATACAACAAAACAAAAATAGAAGAGAACGGGTGAATTGAAAAGGTAAATCTTGGAAAGAGACACTACTCAGAGATAGGAATAGAAGAAGAGTAGGGAATATAAACATCCTTGTCACCATCCTTCACTGTGAAGGAGCCCATGCAAAATCAATAATGTCCTCTAGGTAGTGCCTCGAGCAGAGAGAGCCTAGCTAAGAGAACTTGAAAGGAGCACGAGAGTAGTTCTTGTTAAAACTCGCCTAACATCCAATGTCGAAGAGAAGAAACCACATATGTGTGCTTGGTCGCCCAATTTTGATTGGGGGGAAGCAATAGTTAAGGAGAAGTTGTGACTTACAACCTCATGGAGTTGAGGCATCTATTGACCAAGTGGGAGGAATTGTGCTATCTCACATATCAAATGTCTTTTTCATCCATGCCAGGAAAGTTTGCATAGTGCTTAGTGCCTCTAGTGATTGAGACAACTCGAAAAGGAGGTAATGAGCCTAATGGGGCAGGGATTTGAACTATCCTGCAAGATCTCTTATCTTTGAGTGATCACTTCTTGTATGTATAAGGCTAGACATCTTTGATCATGATCGTGAAAGAAGGTGGCGAGAGATCCTGTAGAATCACAAAACAAGGAGTGGTTTCTCCTATGGATCTCATAATAAATGGGACATATGAAGATAGGTGTTCATCAATCTCCATTTTTTAAGGATGGCATAACTAACAAATCTTCTATATCTACGAGACATGGTGTTTTGACTCAACTCGTAAGCGGTAGGAACAATCCTACAATTGACAGAGCAAAGTCCTAAGGCCATGTGACCAATGGCATGAAGTCACTAATTTTAAGGAGAAATAGTGCACAATAAATGAGGAAGTTTGTTGTGCTTGTGAAAGGACACAAGTCCATCTAGGAGAGTAAAATGTATATGAATTATGTGGATAGTGTGCCCCATTTAAGCAAGAAAACTTGGTTTACATTCATAGTACCCTTTCTTCTTACTGTTTGGAAATACCTAGGGTATGTTAGAATATAGAGGATTGTGCTCATTTAACCATTGACGATACCCTCGTCACCCAACCACAGGCCGAAGCCACCCTCCGAGCACCTTGACCTTGACCGAGAAGAGAATCTTGGTAGCAATCAATAGCCAAGAGAGGCTAAATGCACCAAGCAAGAAAATAGAAACAAAACTGAACAGATGATCCCACCCAGAAGCTAGTGCACCACTTTCCAGCTCTCCCAGAAAACTTGTGCACAAAACTGCAACTGCCTGCACAGTTTTAGCTCTCTCTGCAATTGCTGAGATGTGAAATAACGAAACTGGCGCCCTGTATTTATACTATATAGTGGACTGGCTAGTCTAACTGGGGCCGACTTCTCCTTCTGGGTATCAATAAATTCAATTTAAATATATTTGTTCAGCCGACAACTTGTCTAGGGTTTCCTTTAATTCTTTGCTTCCTTTCGGAGGATTCTAGTCTCGTCATAGGTCACAATAGAGGTTCATACCTCCCGAAGCTATCATAATATTAACACTCCCTCCTAGCTAGGGAGGTATGGTCTTGAGCACAACAAACCATTCAATTGGTAGCACCACGAGCACCTGTCATTATTATCCGACTGGATAATCTCCTATGACAACTGGTACAATATCAATAATAGAACACACCTGTGTCTATTCCAGTAGTACACAACTACTCAGACTTGTGAAACACAATAAAAAACAGTAGCATATCTACTGTCATTCATTCTTCATAACAAATATCTGATAGCAACCTACATGGAAACAATGTTATGACAAGAACTGAATCATCTGGACCAATCTTTCACTCACGTCTGTGAGATCTGAAAGAGTGTCTGCCCTCAGTATAGAACATCAATAATAATCATCTGGGCCAATCTTTCACTCACATCTGTGAGGACGAGGGTGGTATATGCGCCCTCAATATAGAATATCAATAATGGGCTACTCTTGCCCCATTCTTCTCAACCAAAGGAAGAAGGATTATTTCTACGATTTCACGAACTGGACCATTTCCACCACAGGCCATTCTCTTGACACTAAACAAAGTGTAACACGGAGAGAATGAGTCTTCCCTATGGAATGCATGTTCTTGATTGTTGAACTTGGAACATTCAACCTAAATGGGCCATTATTTTGACACTAAACAAAGTGTAACACGGAGGGAATGAGTGCGCCCTAAGGAATGATTGTTGGACTATTCCACCACAGACCATTCTTAGACACTAAACAAGTGTAACACGGAGAATAGGTTGCCCTGGGAATAACTATCCACCGATTGAGCACCGGACTACTCCCACCCTAGGCCATTCCTAGACGCACTAAACAAGACACAGAGAATGGAGTCTTCGAGGAATAAGCTGTCAGGACCATTTCCCACCACGGGCATTCCTCGACACTAAAGTGTACCTTGGAAGAATGTATAACCCTCGAGAGATGTTTGTCTGCATCAACCTCAAAGCGTTCTTTGAAGCGCTCCTGGCTGTGAACTTGAAAGAATGGCTCCAGCAGTAGGACCATTCTTAACCACTACTCAGTGGCCTTGAAATCTCAATCCCACTTTAGAGCGAGCACTCATCAATCTGGACTATTTTTCAATTACAAAGATAAATAATATTTTTCAATGCTCCCTCGGCGAAGAGTTATTTTCCAATCACAAAGATAAATGTTTTCAAGAATATTTTTAGTACCTTCTCATCCTAGAGAATCTTCCCTTTTCGATAAGGAGTTATTTCCACGATCCCATCTTCTCTTGGAAATATGCAAACTTGATTCTAGAAAGAGGTTTTGTCGGGATGTCTGTATCACGCTCATCGGTGGGGACATACTCGGCTTACCTCTCCTTCTGGACTTTATCTCGGATAAAGTAGTATTTGATCTCAATGTGTGCTTTTGACCTTTCATGAAACACTAGATGCTCGGATAATCTTATACAACTCGATTATCACAATATATTGTGAATTCGATTCTGGTCGATCAAATCATCCCGGATAGTAACTTCCTTATACATCTTATTACATTGCATACTTCATAAAGGCTGCCATATACTCTATACTACAACGTCTTGGTCACGGTGACGGACTTACGCTTCTGCTCAAGATATCGCCAAAGACCCAATTTGAAAACACATGCGGAAGTACTATTTTTGTCTTCGCACTTCACCTTGTCAGTCTGTGAATCCATGAAGTTGGGTATCACTGGATGCGGTATATT
Source organism: Picea sitchensis (assembly GCA_010110895.2). NCBI lineage: Eukaryota > Viridiplantae > Streptophyta > Pinopsida > Pinales > Pinaceae > Picea > Picea sitchensis. Next base: position 107,987 of record SNQJ01S0030471.1, on the reverse strand, counting down.
TTTAAGCCATAGTTTATTGTCCCCCAGATATATCTTAAGACATGATTTGATGCTATCCAATGCTCTTGTCTTGTTTCCACCTGAAACTGACTTAATGTGTTAACAACAAAGCAAATGTCTGGTTGGTATTTACCGTCATCAATGATCAATTAGCAGAGATGGATCTGGATCGAGGAATCTCACTTTTTCTGATATGTATTCATAGGAGGTGTCCATGGATTCTGAGTCAATTCGGCTACGAAGGATCTTTGTGCATTATTTTTCTGTGATGCTGCCATGCTGCCATACTTCTAGTCTAGTAATAGTGCATGGACCATATTACGGATATATATTATGTAGGATTTGGATGGATCACTATATCCCATGAATATCCCTTTCTTTCCTGAGAATGCTTGTTTATTTCTTTTATCTTTGGGAATATGGGAATAAACTTGACATCCAAATATTGTAAGTTTTCTACGTTAGGTTCTTACCTGAGAATGCTATACGGTGTCATGTCTTTCAATATGTGATGAGAATACGATGCAATATGCATTATATTGCGATCATTGCTTCTCTCTATAGAAACATGGATAGATCTTGATGGTTCAATAGGGATTTTCTGGTTTCCCGATGGATCTGTTCTTCCTTTACTGCTGCAAGTTTTGTTGGGGATTATGAAGATTAGCTCCCTCTAATCCTGCGATTTCGCAGAATGCAATATAAACTCCTTTGAGGTGTTTCTCTCCTCCATTGTCAAGTTCTTAATGTCTTGATCTTTTGTTCGTAAGGTTCTCTATTTATGCCTTGAATTCTTGGAACCTTCTTTGAATACTTCTTCATCTTTGACTTACGTTGGGTATAGCCACGTCTTCCTTGAATAGTCATCTATGAATGTTACGTGGTAGAGATATCCTCCTAAAGATTTGACTATCATTGGACCACAAACATCTGAATATATTAGATATAGGATTTCCTTAAATCTATTGTTCTTTGCCAGGAATGGTTCTTGATGTTCTTAAAGGATAAATCATACAAATTCTTAGGTATTAATGTAGACTTCAATTCTTGTATCCCTTCAACCATCTTCCTGAGGAAGGTAGTGCTTGATAATTGATATGAAGCCGAACCTTCTATGCCAAAGCTCATTGGGGTTGACTTTGTCATGTAGAGGCTTCTTCATTTTGTTCTGGTAGTCTATATAGATTCCCTTCACGTCTTTCAATAACCCTAGCATCTTCTATCTTGGAAGTCTTATGCCATGATAACACCTTTTCATCTATAGCTATTACATTTTCTAAACATGGTATTGGTACAAGATTCTTTTCTAAACGGTACATATAGAACATTGCTTAAGTGAACATGATTACCGATTCCAATTTGATGGAGGCTTGTCCAAATCCTTGATGGTAGGTGCTTTTGTCTCCAAGCTCCAGTTTGTGCGATGTCTTTCTCTCATTTAGATCGAGAGTCTAGCTTGATCTCCAGTCAGCAATACTGGAAGCTCCGCACATCGATTATCCATATAGATCTTCAATTGTCTAGGTAGGAGTGTTGAGTAATGAGGCCCGATTGTTTTACGCTTTGTAATGTCTTTGGTTGGCCGATAAGCGTGGTCATGCCTTGATGCAAAACTTCAACCGTCATTTCTTTCTTTTGAAAGAAGTCAATAGGTCGCGTTAGTTAGAGCATTTGAATGTATCTTCTCCTTGAGCAGATGCTCCATCACAAGGTGCCAAATATCAGAATTAGGGTTTCTGCAAATGCTTCTGCTAGTAACCCTGGCTGTAGTTCTTTGGAAGCTGCTCTTGATAGTGACTCTAGTGGAAGTTCCTCAATGAGCTCAATACTGGCGGTTATCGACCTTTCCAGTGTTTAGAGGTGGCCCAGAAGGGGGTGTGGGTATAACTGTTAGAATATAGAGGGATTGTGCTTGTTGCTAACCATTGTGATACCCTCGTCACTAACCCACGGGCAGAAGCCACCCTCAGGCATATGACCTTGGCCAGAAGAGAATCACATTGGCAATCAATAGCCAAGAGGCTAAATGCCAAGCAAGAAATAGAAACAAAGCTGAATAGATGACCCCATCGAAGCTAAGCACCACTTTCCGGCTCTGACTTAGCTAAAATTGTTGTTGCGCACCACTGGCACTGCCTTGGCGTTAGCTCTCTGCAGCTGGCGAGATGTGCAAATAATGGCTTGGCGCCACAGCCATAGTGGGTGGCAGGTCTTTGGGGCCGACTTCTCCTTTTGGGTATCAATAGAATTCAATTTAAATATATTTGTTCAATCGACAACATCTGGGGTTTCCTTTAATTCTTTGCTCCCTCCGAGCACCTTGACCTTGACCGAGAAGAGAATCCTGGTAGCAATCAATAGCCAAGAGAGGCTAAATGCACCAAGCAAGAAAATAGAAACAAAACTGAATAGATGATCCCATCCAGAAGCTAGCGCACCACTTTCCAGCTCTCCCAGAAAACTTGCGCACAAAATTGTTGTTGCCTGCAACTGCCTGCGCAGATTTAGCTCTCTCTGCAACTGCTGAGATGTGAAATAATGAAACTGACGCCCTGTATTTATATAGTGGACTGGCCAGTCTAACTGGGGCCGACTTCTCCTTTTGGGTATCAATAAATTCAATTTAAATATATTTGTTCAATCGACAACTTGTCTAGGGTTTCCTTTAATTCTTTGCTTCCTTCTGGAGGATTCTAGTCTTGTCATAGGTCACAATAGAGGTTCATACCTCTTGAAGCTACCATAATATTAATAGGTATAGGGATGGTCCTTCTAAGAAATGGGACCAATTCACAAATGTGTTAGACAATGAGATCCATCCAAATGGCCTTGTGGAGTTGCCTAAAGTTACAATCCTAATAGATGAGCCATAGCTTTAGAGCGATGAGTACCTGTAGAACATCTTGATTCAAGATCTATAGGATGCAAAACATAGACTTATTTGTTGGCATTACTGATTAATGACTAGGCACCAATGTTTATCGTTAATGAGTAAATGGCATTGAACATGTTTTGTAGTTATTTGTAAATTTAAAAGTTAAAACTATGACTAGAGTATTGAAGTTTGTATCCTTAAATGTGAAATTTTGAAAATCATATCATGAATGTGAAATTGAAATTGTGATTATGACATTGTTACTATCTATTTAATACTATTTTACATTTTACATCATTATTATCTATATTTTACTATTTTTCATTTTTATTTTTTACCTCTCTCTCTCTCTCTCTATATATATATATATATGTATGTATGTATATTCTGTGTAATGCATTTCCCAAAGAAACCCATTGGGCACTTCCCCTCATTTCGAGGATGGTACCCAGGGTAAATTGGATTCTTCATGGCTCAAGGTCAGGTCAACATATCAACAACAATTGGCTCAAAAAGAGAAAACATTTCACAAGTGGGATTTGAACCCAGGCCAAGAAGGAAACAACTTTTCGTCTCAACCATTCAAGCTACACCCAATTGACACACACACACACACACACACACACATATATATATATATCAACCAGGAGAGCTATTGCCTTTACTTCTGTCTATGCTTATAGTGGTGCTTCAACAAGTGAATCTTTACCTGCACAGTGTTGAAATAATGTAACTNAACCATTCAAGCTACACCCAATTGACACACACACACACACACACACACACACACACACACACACATATATATATATATCAACCAGGAGAGCTATTGCCTTTACTTCTGTCTATGCTTATAGTGGTGCTTCAACAAGTGAATCTTTACCTGCACAGTGTTGAAATAATGTAACTGTAAAGAGTATTCTTATTATTCTTATTGATATATTATTTATAGGATTAATCCCCATTGTGGATTAATCATGACGGTAATTGTATTAGGACCAAATCCCCTTTTGCGGATTGGTCAACAGACAATTGTAATAGGCAGAATAAGAAGTTGGCCCCAACAGTTATTATTAAGACCCAGAAATATAGTAAAGGTGGGTTTACCCACCCAGAGTGAGAAGTCGGCCCTGCCGGTGAAGACCCTTCACACGTGCCAGACTTGTATATATAGAGAGGCTAGCGCCTCACTTTATCACATAACACACTTGCTCATTTCTAAGAGGCAAGCTGCAAGTTACCAGTTGGAGAGAGGGAGAAGAGTGGCACATCTTTTGGAGAGGACTATCTGTATTGGTTTGAGTTATCTCTTGACATTGTATTGGCAATTTATGATAAGGAAGTTTTTGCTGGGTGTTCTTCCCCTAGAGGGTTTCCCAGGATAAATGATGTGTCTCTTGTGAATGTTTATTTCTTAGTGATCTTGTTCTTATGTTGCTGTTATCTATTGAAATGCAAAGAACTATAATAATGGCATAAACATTAACATGGTTTCAGAGCCAACCTGAAGGAAGCATATTTCGTAAGAGAAAAACGTCACTGTTGTAGTACCTGCAAATTAGTGTTTTTCAAAAGTGAAGCTTTTCAACTCCAAAACCCCCTAGAAAGTTGCGCCCTCCCCCAAGGATCATTTTGACACCTTGAGCGCACCTTTTCAGTGGCTAGATCTCCCGGAAAGTGAAACCCTAGTTTCACAAAGTACCAGAAAACCAGAAAACCAGAGTACCAGAAGTACCAAAGTAATAGAAGTACCAGAAAACCAAAAGCACCAGTCCAGAAATCCGCAGATCAAGTTTGAGGGGGTAAAAGTTGAATTTTCGAATTTCTGACTGCATTAGCTAACTCGCCTCAGCTCAGCGCACCTATCCCCTGGATCAGAATTTCAAAATTCGAAGTTTGAAAAATTAGGGGTTCCTCATAAAACCCTAAGTTGCAGTCTCAGAACCAGCTGTAGTTGCAGTACCAGCTGCAGTTGCACCCGTAGAACCAGTTGCAATCACCCTTGAAATTTTCTCAAGCGTTGGTAATGATTACCACTGCTACCAGATGGAGCCACTACTTGCAAATGCTATCAGAGGTATGTACTTACATATGTTTAATGGTTAAACCCTAAAGAGTATTTGCAGGAGAAGGGATCTCTTGCCATAGATCCAGAAGGATCTCAAGATCCAACACATTC
>SNQJ01S0030471.1:48738-92071 GCA_010110895.2 Picea sitchensis | reverse complement strand
ATTTATCTGAAGCAAAGATTAAAGGTAAGGAATACAATACGAAATGAGGTCAACACTCTCATAGTGTTGTGACCAAGCATTCTTTCATGGCAACCTGGAACTAACACACGAGGTTTTTCCTAGAGGAGGTGTTAGTTGTATTAGGGAAAGTATTTACCTCTATATGCTCACATGCTATCAAGTATAATACTTTACAAAGATTGTTGTCTTAACTATAGTCATCAACTTGTCATGTGTACCTTTGAATCTTGATTAATCAAACCTGGAGCCTTGTCCTCAAGAATGAGTGCTTGCTTTTCTTCTAGGGCTCCTTCACTCAAGTGACGAGTGCTTTCTTCAACCTATCTTCTGTACTAAGACAATACGCTAACTTGACAAAAGGTTAGGTTAGAGGATAAGCTCTATGATCAACTTTCAATTCTTCTAATAATTTGATCATAGCTTCAACATGCAACACTGATAATGCCATGACAAATAGATGTATATCAGAATAATCACACCTAGGTTGCATCATTCCTCTGAATGTGTTGGATCTTGAGATCCTTCTAGATCTATGGCAAGAGATCCCTTCTCCTGCAAATACTCTTTAGGGTTTAACCATTAAACATATGTAAGTACATACCTCTGATAACATTTACAGGCAGTGGCTCCATCAGGTAGCAGCGGTAATCATTGCCAACTGTTGAGAAAATTTCAAGGGTGATTGCAACTGGTTCTACGGTTGCAACTACAACTGGTACTGCAACTGCAATTGCAACTTAGGGTTTTATGAGAAACCCTAATTTTTCAAACTTCAAATTTTGAAATTCTGATCCAGGGGATAGATGCGCTGAGCCGAGGCGAGTTAGCTGGTGTAGTCGGAATTTCGAAAATCCAACTTTTATGCCCTCAAACTTGATCTGCGGATTTCTGGACTGGTGCTTCTAGTTTTTTGGTACTTCTGGTACTCGGGTTTTCTGGTACTTTGTGAAACTAGGGTTTCACTTTCTGGGAGATCTAGCCACTGAAAAGGTGTGCTGATGGTGCCAAAATGATCCTTGGGGGAGGGCACAACTTTCTAGGTGGTTTTGGAGTTGAAAGGCTTCACTTTTGAAAAACCCTAATTTGTAGGTACTGCCACAGTGACGTTATTTCTCTTGCGAAATATGCTTCCTTCAGGTTGGCTTTGATACCATGTTAATGTTTATGCCATTATTATTGTCCTTTGCATTTCAATAGATAATATCAACATAAGAACAAGATCACTTAGAAATACACATTCACAAGAGACAACATTTATCCTGGGAAACCCTCTAGGGGAAGAAAACCCAGCAAAAACTTCCTTATCATAAATTGCCAATACAATGTCAAGAGATAACTCAAACCAATACAAAAAGTCCTCTCCAAAATATGCGCCACTCTTCTCCCTCTCTCCAACTGGTAAGTTGCAACTTGCCTCTTAGAAATGAGCAAGTGTGTTGTGTGTCAAAGTGAGGTGCTAGCCTCTCTATATATACAAGTCTGGCACGTGTGAAGTGTCTTCACTGGCAGGGCCGATTTCTCACTCTGGGTGGGTAAACCCACCTTTATTATATTTCTGGGTCTCAATAATAACTGGTGGGGCCGACTTCTTATTCTGCCTATTACAATTGTCTGTTGACCAATCCGCAAAAGGGGATTTGGTCCTAATACAATAATCGACATGATCAATCCACAATGGGGATTGATCCTATGAATAAAATAACAATAATAATAAGAATACTCTTTACAATTACATTATTTCAACAGTTCTTCCTAAAAAAAAGTTCCAAGTTAATAAAACTTGGGAAGGGGTCTTCTGTGATCATCCTGGACTAGGATGCTTCAGACACTTGTGGCATCATTTCACCCATTGCATGGGTGGTTGTAACGTATCTCTAATCCACCCTTGTATTTTTAATTCTGTATTATTTGATTCATTATATCAATATGTACTTAGAATTTTTTTTTCGGTATCATAGATTTTATTTGTTGTAAAATTATGATGTTGTACTTTAGTTATTTCATTATGCAAATGTTGTATATAGCATTCATTGATTTAATCATGTATACATGTATTCTTATGTTGGTTATTGGCGAGCACTCTGTTTTGTAGGTGTTGGATTCTTGTATGTTCTCCGTCTCAAGTGAGAAGATCAAACACACGTCCCCATGTGGAGCCAGATGTTGACCGCCCATTTAGCACCGGTGGTCAATTCCATGTGCCATGAAGAGATGCATCATCAGATGCAAATTTGTCAAAGACTTTGGTTCTACAGGGCATGTTTGGCCCCAACACTTCTTTTTGTAATTGGAATTCCCGCACCCCTGTGTGGGTTAATAATGTAATAGGTCTGCATGAGTCATGTCTAGGTCAGTTACCTTGGGATCGGTTCATTGGGAGAGTTCCTTTCACCGAGGGTTTTTTATTCTCAGGTTATCAATTGGGCTTTTCAGCCTTATTGATTTCCCTTAAGTTTTTCCCTCACTTGCAATAACTCCTCCAAAGTGGTGAACAACGTTCTAGTGGGCTTATGTTTTGGTAACTATTATAGGGAATCATTGTAAATGACCATGCAAGACATCTTAGAAAGTTTTGTGGAATTCCGTCGAGTCTAAGTTATTTTTTTTTAATTAATTAATTTTTAATTAAATTTCCCTAAGTTTGGAGGTTTAATTATTTTTGAGCAATAATTGTAAAAACTAGGTCCTTCGACTTTTGATAAGGGTATTTGTGCTCAAAAGAAATGGAATAACACCCCCTACATCCATGGACCAAGTTTCAGCTCAGTTGGACAACTTTAACCATGGGTTTGTCCACCCGGAGTGTTAGTCAGTCTAAAACAACAATTTTAATTGCTAAAGTCCAAACATGGAAAAATTTAAAAGTTGTAATAATGAGTTAGAGGATGTGAAAAAGTTGAAATGATGGTTAGAGAGAGACCCCCTAAGCATAACATGACCCTCCCAACCTTTTCCAACCTTGTCTAACCCTTTTCCACCTCTCCACACTCAAAAGTTACGCTCCCCGAGGGGGATTGACGTTTTTTTCTTGGTGGTGGATGTTGTGACTTAAATGGGGCCCCCTCTCATGAGTTATGACTCCCTTTAACCCCCACATCACCTCCTAGGGTGATCCCACTCCCTTTTTCTCATTAATCCCCCTCCTTTTCTTCTATTTCACTATTTTTTTGCGCCTTCCAAGAGGAGTTACGCCCCCCTCCATCTAGTAACTCCACAAATGATTTTTTAAAAAGTATTTGAGACCTCTCACCTTCCTTGACATCAATCCCAAGGCCTCCCACACCTCTTTGCTTGATCCCAACACCTCCTACCTTTTTCTGCACCCTAGATCTAGCTTTCAAACCCTAGATGGTGCGCCCTAACCTTGAGATCTACTCATTTGCTTGGTGGTGGACACTTGGCTTAGATCCAAGAGAGGTAGGTTTGCCGCTCCAAGTATAAATAGATCTCATTTCTCACTCCCAATTCACGATATCTTGAGCTATTGTTATGCTACTTGATTTCCAACTCTCTCTCTCTCTAGTCATTCATTTCATTTCATTTCCATTCTATGCTCTAGGGTTTTGGAGCATTTTCTCTCCAAAACCATTTTTCTTGAGTAATATCAATAAAGGAGAAACTTTGGAGGACAACAAGAAGACTAAGGCGTATGCTTCTTTTTCTTATGCATGGGAGGTAACATTGTAATGATTTCTTTAGATGATTGCAACACTAGATCTTAGGTAAAGTGTTATTTAAGTAGATCTACTAAGGCGTATGCTTATTGGTTTTATCTATCTTGATGTGTTAAATAAAATAGAAGTGTCATTTTGTTTCAATACATCAACATATTGTCTATTGTATGCATGTTATTTGAAGAAATTTTGCAGGTTTACTTCTAGGGTTTCATTGGGAACTCATTCAAGGAGAAGGGCCACTTGAAGCTATCACATATTCCATTTCTCTAACCCTATTACTCTTCCTCTACCTTTTCTTTTCACCCATTCCATTTTCAGCTAGCATATGATTGTTTAAGTAGGTCATTTTAAATCAATATAATCTCTTGGTTTCTTGTGGAAAGTCTTGCCCTAAAAGGCAAGGGTTTTCCTTAATCCCTTTTTGGTTGTGTGTAACCATTCTAGCAAGCAAAGCATGCTGATTTTGCAGGTATATCAGATCTGGTTGAGAGGCTTTTGGCTGCCCAAAGGAGAAGCACACAACACTAGAAGGCCCTTTTGGGGTTTGGTAGCTATCCCTCAACCTTACCTTGCAATTTTCTTCATTTTTGGCATGTTTTTGCCTCTTTCTTTTGCTTGTTAGTGGTTCACACCTATAGAGGAAGGAGTGGTACGGCCTCCCTCTTTGTGTGAACTTGTTGGGTAGCATAGATCTAGCTAGGGTTTCATTTCTTAGTATTTTTGCTTTTCATTCTAGCTAGGACGTGAGGTTAAGAAGGTGAGGGACACTTTCTCAACCTAGGAAGTGGGGTAGGTTTGCTTTTGCTTGTCTGCTTGCTTGATAGTTTACTTGCTTAGTTTCTCTCTCTCTTTCTCATTTACTTGTTTGCCCTAATCACTAAATCTTAAAGGAAATCAACCTAACTAAGAAAATCTATAATAATACCTACCTAGTTGGGAGAGGAATACCCCAATAGGTAAGGCTAAGTGTTGAATGATATGATGTGATGTGATCTATGGTTGAATGATTTATTGCTTATCTTTTAGATCAACATCTTAATCTTAAGCCTATTGGGCAAAACACTTAAATAACCTAACTAGATCTCTCATATTGCTTAGTTTCATCTCAAGCTTATCTCTTCCTTTTGCACATGGTCTAGATCTTAATGCTTAACATCTTTGTAGTGCTTAACAAGTAATTGGTTCTTTCTCTATTACTTATATCTATTGGAAGCCATATGCTTGGGCTCAAATGTTGAATGGTTAATAAGGCAAACACACACATTAAATTTTCCTTCATTCTCTTGAAGGCAAGTTGTTCTTGCCCGAATGCTTTTCTTTCATAGCAAGCTCTTATTGTGCATGTGATAATCTATCTTTTCAGCCTTCTTATTTACTTTACATGTGTTGATAAACTTCAATTGCTAAAGCTTAAGACAACATACTTAAAAGCTAATAACAGTTTCGGCCATATCACTAAATTGCACCTAAAAAGTGCCTTAAAATATTCTAAACACTCTAATAATCACCTAAAAGTCTACCTAATCAACTTATATACTTAATAGACTATTTAGGGTACCTTAGACCACCATTTTCACCATCTAAAACGAGGCTTGAGGAAAACAACGGAGGGTAGTGCCAGGGGACTGCCCCATGGCGCACCAGGTGTGTGTCCTTTCCGCGAAGTACTCCTTTTTTGGGCTGACTGGTTCTGCTAGGGTTGGCCACATTGCCATACTATCTTGAGCATCCAACAGTTATTTGGCAATAGGAGGAGGAGGAGGAGGAGGCTTTGGTGAAAGCTAATTAAAACTTGATAAATCTTAAGAAAAGCCTAATAATTAAACCCGAGACGAAACCTAATAAAATACTTGGGGGTTTAATAATTAAGAGTGTGGATCATATTTGATAACCTTAACAACATTTGTGCTAAGTCTTCTAAATCTTCTTAGGTTGTTATTGATCTTGCTCATGATGATAATGATGTGTTGATGATGATCTCATAAATGTGGTGATGTGATGTAATGCTTTAATCTTTTGATATCCTGCGCACATAAGAAGTTAAACGTGGTTAGATTGCTTTGTGTGATTTGTATCCTAGCATTCTTTATTGTAAGTAATTGTATATGGTATTCTTTCATTGGATTTATTGTTTTGTAAACTTGTAAGTAACTTGTAATATTTTGTAAAGAACAACCCTTTAACATAGTTGACCCCTTGCCCAATTTCTAGGCACTAGTCTTAGTTGACCTAGGGAAAATGCTTGTTTTTCATGCTAACCCTTGCATCTTGCATGGTTGCTTAGCATCTTAGGAATAGATCCCCCCTAACCTTAACAAATTAAAATTAACTCCTAGAACCTAACTCTAACACATTTAGTAACTAAGGTCTATCCCCTTTGGCTTCCCTAGGAGTAAGCCTAGACTGAAGATGTTCCGGTCAAAGTGACAGCGTGGGCTGTGAACCTAGGCATTGTGCCTCCAAGGACACACTAAGTGAGCCGGACTTAGCTCACGTTTGCAAGTGTGTATAGGGACGGCAACAGGTACTATTGGTCCTTCAACTGGGCTGGAAATAAGAACTGGTTTTGGGTCAAGTGCACCCACCGACGCTTTTGTTTTGGTCTTTTATGCTTTTTTGTTTAGAAACTGGTAAAGCCGATGTCCACCCTGACTAAAAGGCAGATCTCGTTGGCTAACACCACTGATTTTCTCGAGGTAGTCAAGGTGCATGGGTGCGGGTGCGGGTGCACCAGTTTTGAAATTTGGCATGGGGTTGTGCATAGGGGGGAGGGTGTGTCACTTACATAGAATATGAGAATTCCTCACAAATCATTGTAATAATCACAGACAATTAGAATCTGTCAAACGAGGGTGACTTGATATCTAATCATGACAATCGCTTCTTATTTACAATACAACTCTTGTTAGTTCTTCTTTGATAATTTTGAGAAATTCAATGTTAAGAGCCAAGTAGTTGCAGTTATGGAGGAAAAGTGCACAACACTTCGGAAAATTTTATTTCCTGCAGTGTGCAAAAAAGTGCCCTAATGACGGGGTATTTATGTAAATGTTTCCTTCAGATGTTCTTTTTCCAAGTTGGCCTGGTGGTCTCTGTTTTTGTGGTTCAGGATGGCCTACTTGCTAATTGCACTTGGTTCCCAGGCTTAAGTTGTCCCATCTTTCTTCTTATTTAGAATATAACTTTTGTTAGTTCTGGACTGATACTTTAGAGTGATTCAATGTCAAGAGTTAGTGGTTGCAGTTATGGAGGAAAAGTGCACAACACTTGAGAAAAAATTCTTACCAGTGATATGAAAAAATCTAAGCTGTGGGGGAGTGCACCCCCCACTCCACGCCTCACTCCCAAAGTGTCCTTCGAGAGGGAGCGTTCCAGAAGCGCCTTCGGAAGTGCACTTCCAAATCAGTCCCTCCCAGGAGCATGCTCCTAGGGTTTTTGAGGTGCTCCTTGAGTGCTCCTAGGGATTTTGAGATTCTCCCGGGTGCTCCTTGAGCGCCCCAGAATGATAATATAAAATTCTTAAAAGTAAAAGGTTCCAACCTCATCAGACCTCCTATGAAGAAAACAGAATTTGACATCCCATCCAAAATTCAGCAGACTTGGCAGTTTTGAGGACTCCAGTAAATGGAACTACATCGAACTGAAGAGAAGTCGACTATGCCATCAAAAGATACCAAATGTCACCATGCTCTTCTGCCACATGTCACCTGCTTAAAATAGCAAGGACCTCCACAAATATAAAAACTGAAGAAAACTGAAGTTCATAACCATGACCGAATACGGACAGAACCACTGAAAACCTGCTAAAAATAGCACAATCTTGTACTATCCCTGTTGGAAACACTGATCTCTGAAACTCAAACTCTATAATGTAACTGAAACCCTAGAAACTGAAATCTAACAACTATGATGTAAAGAATCATGGCCATAGAACCCACTAAGATTCTGTCCATCAATCATCGATGCTGAACAATCAGGATGGACTAAGGAGAAGTCCAACCTGATCCTGAATGTGTTCATCAACAGTAATGAAGGTAACACTTGAATTCACCAAGGGTAAATTCAGTGTTAACAATTATGGCTTATTTTGTGAACATTATATAATGTTTAAGTTTGAAGTTTGAACTGTTGACTGCATATTACAAGTTACAACTCTTTCGTAATGGGTATGATTCTCTCTTTCATTTCGTGGTTGATGTATTCTGTTAGTCTGTTGATGACAAATGTTATATGTTGAAACTTGAAGGTTGGTGTTATGGTTGACCATTTGATGACAATGTTATAAGTTATAACTGTTAGGTTATTGATGTTAAATGTGTACCAAATGGTTGATGTTGTAATGATCATCAATAATCCAGTAGTTAAATCTATGTTTTCATGTTTTCTGCAACTACTTTTACATGCGTTTTCTTTTTAAATATATATGTATCATATTAAAATATATATTATATAAAAAACACTCCCAGAATGCTTGGCTCCCAGAAGCTTTTGAAAATTGCACTTCCCGCTCCCGAGAACCTTGGGAAAAGTGTCCCCTGATGATGGGGTACTTACGTAAATGTTTCCTTTAGACCAATGTTACCAGACTTGGATCAGGGAAATACTCAGTGAGGCAGAAGACCTGAATTTGACTCAGCTTGGGAAAAATTTGGTTAGTACAAAAGTATAAAAAGTTACACATTTTTATGAAAAAAAATAAATTTTCATTTATATCGAATTGTTCTATGCCTATAAAATGCAAAATATAAATAGATGTTCCAAATAGTTTCCGTATGCACTGTGAAAGAAGATACCCATGCAAACTACCTCTGTTACAATGCCCTGTTGCTTTGATGTGCTGTCCTCTTGGTCACCTGGGTTCGCATTCGCTGAAGGAGAGAGCAGAAGAACAAACAAACATAGGACAAAGTGCCAGTTTTGGAGGGTTTCTGGGCTTTTATAGTTCAGCCCGAGTTTGACTTGCCTGAGTCAAAAATTCTCGTTTGAAGGCTGAGCAGAGTCATACTTTGGGACTCGCAAACATGGTAACATTGCTTGTTATGTTTCCTGATGTAGGTCAGCCTGGCTGCTCAGAGCACTGTTATTTTGGGTTCGGGCTGGCCTACTTCAGTTCTAATTGCACTGGATTTCCTGGCTTAAGTTGGCCCATATTTCTTCTTATTTACGATAGAACTCTTGTTTGTTTTGGACCGATACATTAGAGAGATTCAATGATAGTGGTAAATGGTTGCAGTTATGGAGGAAACATGCACATTTGAGAAAAGTATCTTTATAAAAAATGGGAACTTGTCTTTTTACAGACAGTAAACATGGAAAGAAGCTCAAGCCACCCTCACACACTTAAGTGTTTGCTGGTACCTTGCAGCACCATACAATAATCTGCCTGATGTCTACATCAACAATATTCAATATAATCAATAGCCACATCCAGCAAACCCTATTCAGGGAAGGAGCATGCCCACTACGATTTGAACCTAGATCATTGTCAGAACAACCAACTCAAGTTGCCCTTAGACCACAGCCCAACAGACTTTTGAGAAAAATATCTTATCTGCAATGTGGAAAAGTATTCCCTGATGATGGGGTATTTATATAAATGTTTCCTTCAGATTCTCGCTCTCCAAGTTGGCGTGGTGGTCCCTGTTTGGGTGTTTATACTGTTCCGTTAAACTTCCTGATGTAGGTCAACCTGGCTGCTTAGGTTCAGCAATGTTCTTTTGAGTTCAGGCTGGCCTACTTCAGTGCTAATTACACCTAGTTTCCTGGCTTAAATTAGCACGTCTTTCCTATATGAATATTCTTTAGTGATTTAGGGCCATAAGTTGCAACAATTCATAGGCTTTTGTAGCTGTGTTAAGATTTGATATTTAAAAAAAGATTAATTCAAACTGTTCCGCATTTCTGACTATTCTGGAGCTAGTTCGTATACAGAGCAATGTGATGACTCTCTCTAGTTTTCCTCATTTTATTATATATGATCTTTCCATTTGCATTTCTATAACAGAAAAATAGCTACTCTTTTTTCATCATTTGTATGTAGAATTTTTCCAATGTCATCGAGTTACTAACTGCAAATGTCACCTATTTATTGTTTTGGTAAAGGACATAATTCGACAATCTATTTTATTGATGATGTTGGACCATCAGCCTGTGCCCAGACAGTAGCCTTCTCGGGCTTGCCCCTTCGTGATGTGGGTCAACCTTCTCTCTTTTTTCGCTTCACGCTTTTACTTGGCAATGTTTTCTCCAAAACTACATGAATTTTCAATGTTATATCAAGATTTCTTGGTGTTCATCTGTTTTCACCTGAAAGCTTTTGCTCGCAAGTTCATGGAGGTCAATGTATTTTTTTGGCTGTGCACATATATCAATAAAGTAGGTATAATCAACCAAAATTCTGTGTTTGGCATTTTTCAGGTATTGTTTCTTTCAGAGAGGGTGGTGGTGGGCGTAGGCTATGATTGCAACCCTATGCTATTTATAGCAGACAACAGGGGCACATGGTAGAACATTATTTTTATTGATGCTGGACTCGTAATTTTTGTTTTATTTTCTCTGCTATATAAAGCTCAATCTAGGAGATGAGAGAAATACGTTACCATTTTGTGTATATTTCAAATCTTTATATCATATAATGTTTTACTACACAGGAGTTTTGTAAAATTTCTGGATGAAAAAAAATCCTCTCCAGCCAGTTCTAAATATGGGTCACAGGTATGATCATCTTTGCTTGATTAATTAAATGTACATGTAGATTTTGAGGACAAACATCTCATGAAAACAGCTTTCCTAGACCTAGTTGTGATTTTAAAGACAATCAATTTAGGTTTGGGACAAATTATTCTCAGTACCATTGTGCTTTATTGCAATGTCTCTTTTGTTATATTTGAAGGAGCAAAGTAATTCATCCCTGCTTCTTTCTGCCATTTGATTTAAAAATTTTGAATCTTGTTAGGTTCTTTAGTTCTTAATTTTTATAATGTCCCTTAACCTGCCTAATTAGCTTCTAATTGAGCTAATTCTATTTTATATCCTTCAAAAGCCGCTTGTCATAATCTGTTTTATGTTAATGTTGATCCATGAACTGTTTGTTCGGTATGCATATTGGTGACTAGTTTACAAAAAGGGTTGGTAACATTAACCGATGAATTTTACTTATACATCTATTGAAGAAATAAAAGTCATCTAAGATGATATTTCAGGTAAGATTTATTGTTCATTATTTGGTTTGTGCCTGCAGTTTTCAGAAGCTTTTGGAAAGTTTTATGGTCAAGCAAAACATGGGGCAAACATTGATGCAGTGGAGCCATCCAAGGCTCCTGGAGGTTCACATGAGAATTGCATAACGTATTGACTCTTTATCTTTATCTGAAAGATTTTACAGAATTTCACCAATTGTTTCTAGACTAGAGTATCAATCTTTTTAGTAAACTATTTTGCATGGTACTGATTACATGTGTATTTCAGCTGCATTTTACCACTACCATACCCAGGGGAAACCACAGTAAAGCGTTTTAGTACCTCAGGTATTTTCTTGATCCCTAGATATACATCAAAGGGGGCACTGTCTAATATACTATTAGGACATCTTCATCATCCTGCCTAATAGTAGGAAGTAACTTTTGGTCCTTTTTACAGGCCTGGATGGTAAAGTGGTGATCTGGGAGCTCAGCAATTTGAATAACCTCTTTTCACAACTTGCAATATAAGAGACCTTCTACTGTCACTAAAAGATGGGTTTTTGACGACTAGACAAATGTTTCTGCCCATCCATTTTCTGTAACACGTCTATATCCATTCTTTTAATGGGTATTTCTCTTAGTGATTGCATGAGCATCTTAATTGGTTGCAATTTTCCTCCCCATTTGCCTTGTTTTCTGGAAAACAAAATTCAGGCATTCTTCATCAGCCAGTCATGATTTCCAGTTCTCAGCATTGGGTATTCAAAGACTAAGAACTGTGCACCTGTGGAGTTACATATATCCCTGTAAATTATTGTCAATTCAAATACATAATTGATGATGTTTGAATGACTGGCCATAGTAAGCTTTTGATGAGGCAGAAAACATTACTAGGTTTGGATCTATTAAATTTGGTTGTCCATCATTACATATCCATCATCTTTATTCTTCTAGGAATTGTTAGAGTTTTTGGGAGAATAGAATATACTATTATAAAGCAGTCATTATGTCACTTCAGGGAGGAAGAGTTCAAATTTCTCACAATGTTAAAAGGGGTATTTCGCCATTCAGTAGCTATTACTTGGGTTTGACATGTACAAAGAAGAAAGTTGTCTTGTGATCTATATTGCATTAATCATTTGAAAGGAACTCCTTAAGTTCAACTGTAAACATACTATTTCGTGGACCCTAAAATGCTCTCATGAGCAAGCTTATGCAGAGCTTTTTTGCTGGTTATAAGTAGCCTTGTAGATGTATTCCACTAGAGTCCAAGGCTGAGCATACTTTGATACCCCTTGAACTGTAAACATGTTTAAGTTGAAAGCAAGCATCGCACGATATGTACAAGAATGACATCTATTGACAATCCGAGAATTTAAGTTTCAGGAAGAGTTAGTACTATATAATTTTCATATTATTCTGAAGGCTTTAGAGCAGGTGTACCTCTTTATTGGATAGAGAAAGTGATACATTCTTTAACCACTAAAATTTTGGAATTCTGGAGTAGGCCTCTTCAAATAAAAATATTTTTACTGTTTAGTGTTATAACCCTGAAGATTGCAAGTCTTTCACGCATGTTGGAGTACCAGGAACCTGACTTGTTATCCATTAATTTCGGGGGAGATAACATGGGCATGAGCTAATTGCATTCATGAATCTCTTCGAATTTGTCTTAGCGAGGAAATTCTCTAATTGCTAGTTCCAAGATTTTGAAAAATATTGTTAAAATACCTATGTTTCCGCAATTTGTATACTTAGTTTTGGTGTGGAATCTTGGATAATTTGGCTTTGCCTGGATACCATATCTATTAGTATATTTTGGTCATTCCCTAATTATTTTGCAATGACGTTTTTTTTTTAAATTGTTTTTATAATTTTAGAACTTTATTCATGCCCTGCCATATTGAAAGATCTTTGTAAAATAAGAAATCATTTTATATTAAATAAAGTTAAAGAAAACAAGCTACCATATTGTGGGCATGCTGGGTTTTATTTGATCAGTATGAATACTTGATGTAATAATGGATATTTGAATCAAGCTCTAGGTCCTTTGGTTATTGATTACTCTATATTTAAAAAAATTAATGGATATCAAAATTTGTAAATGCTATGAAGTAATAAAAATAGTCACAAAGAAAATATGACATCTATATTATAGTTCATGAATAGTTCTGAACATGAAAGTGTTTTGCAGTGGGTGATTTTTTTTGGTTAGGTAATTTATAGGTTTTAAAATTGCTCACTAATTTATTATTGAAAATAAATCATTCACAATATTAATTTGCAATCATGAGAAGAATCTGAATACCTGTTAAAAACTACAGAATAAAAAAGAATAAATCAAATATGTTATCAAATGATAAACTCATGGGATTATCAATAAAATGTTATAGGTTTCATTTAAATTTGTTTCAAGATTATTGGGCAGTATTTGAAATTCGATTTTTCATAAAAATTTATGTTCCGACACTATTCTATGAATCACTTATCCAATTATATAATAATAATTAAAATTAAAATTAGTGTAACCAGAAATCCAATTGACCCATGATATCTATTTTTGTGGAAAAGGAATCTTCTAAATATTAAATAGTTTTAGCTATTTTATAGATTTCAATTTCAATGGAATGAAATAACTTAACTTTCGGACACTATACTATGGATTACTTGATCCAATTATATAATAATAATTTAATTTAAAATTAGTGTAACCAGAAATCCAATTAACCCGACATCTTTTTATTTATGGAAAAGGAACCCTCTAAATATTTAATAGTTCTAACTACAAATTTCAATTTCAATGGAATGAAATAACTTAACTTATGCAAAACTAATTTGTGAAAAAAAATTAAACAATAACATATATTAAATATTTAAAATAAGTAGTTTTGAATGAAATAACTTAATTTATGAGAAACTATTTTGTGAAGAAAAATTAAACAATAATACATATTAAATGTTTAAAATAAGTAGTTTTGATCGTATAAATTTTTGGAATATCTTAAGATTTTATTGAAGGGATTCAATTGTGTTAGTAATTTGTAGATGGGAAGCATTTAAAAAAAATATATAATATTTTTGAATTTATTTGAAAACTATTTAATTTGAAATTTGATTATTTTTTAAATTTAAAATTATATTATTTGATTTATATTTATATGATAATATATTTTATTTCAATTTATTATTTTTAATGGGAATTTATCTTTCTACAAATACTAAAGGTGAAAATAAATTTGACTTACTTTTACTCACTTGAGTGAATAATAGGGTTTGTCCTACCTTGCCAAGCATCATAATTTATACATGTAAAAATAAATTTGACTTCCTTTTACTCACTTGAGTGAATAATTTGTCTTACCTTGCCAAGCATCATAATTTATACATGTAGAAGAGGAGCATACTCACAATAACTTGAACTTGGGTTATTGTTGCAATACGTGCTCCAAGTTGTCTTAGAATAATTATCAATTTTTTTATTACAATATTTCAATTGAATATATTTTAAAATCATTAAAATTTTCTTCCTAATGACCATGACAATGACCATGACAGTGATGATGGTTAACACCCACTAAGACCAAATTTGGTCTATTAGACCTTAAGGAAGGCAAACAATTATGTGGTTTGGTTTAGAGTTTTATTTCTGTACTTTTGATAAGTTAAAAGGTTAGGAAGGTATTTTAATGAATATTTTGAAAATCTGATTTAATGTGGGTGTACACAGAACATTCTAAGAGAAAGTGTTTTTTATATACAACTTTTTGAGCGTTACAAGAATAACAAATTATTTCGAACAAATTATTTCGACCCACGACATTGTCCAATGCCCCATTACATTATGGAGTTCATGAGAGTTTGTGCTTATTTTAGCAATGTTCGTTTTTTTTAAGCTAGTCAAAATAGAGAGATACTTTTGATCTTCTAAATTATAGTTGACCACCTCCTTATCGTATTTTAATTTTTTATTGTATCACAATTTCTCCTTAAATTTAGATGTAATAACATTTTAATATTATTATTATTTTGTAGAGTGACCTCTTCCTTGATTCCCCAATGATTTAGCTAAGACTTGACATCTTTATGCTAACCTTGCTTGAGTTACATATGTGATTTTGACTAGAGTTGAAGAATCTTAGGAATCTTCTTGTCTTCTATGTTTATCGTGTTTCTGTACATTAGGTACCTAGTTATAGACACACTCTCAATGGGGAAAATACTTGATTATATGAGGATGATAGGTTAAGATGTGTTGCATTTAATTTCGAGTTTATAAGTTATAAAACACTTTTGGATTTGCTATAGATGCTATAGCCTTAAATTTCACAACAATATAAGATAAATTGTTTCAAGAGTCTCAAATAGGAGTTTCATCTTATCCCATAGCCAAAGGTCTATTGGTTTACACTTATTTTCAATCTATAATAAACTTTCCACCTTCCATTTATCATTTTTTCAATGCTATAACTCCAATTAAGCTTGTAATGAATATTGATTCTGAGATATTTGTATGAACTCACTTTCTTGAGATATTTGTATGAACCCACTTTCTCCAAATTGTTGTTGTAATACATGAAATTAGTGTAAGTGACATTTTTAGATTTAATTACGATAACCTTTGCTTTGTTAGTGTTAACAATGATACTTGTACTAAAATTATTGAGAATTTTTAGTTGCTTGTCAAGATCATAGGGACTCATCACCATAAGAACGATATCATCAACACAAAGAATGATGGTGACTATACTAGCTAGAGTCGGGCCGACACAACTCGCTTCTTCAAACAACCCTTTAAATTGTTGATGTATATGCCAAAAATGGCAGGGGATAGGGAACAACCTTGTTTAACTCCTATATTGCAATTAATTTCTTCCGACTAGCCCTCAGTGTTTCCAAACTTGGCAATAACGTTCTTGTACAACCTTATCCAAAGGGGAAACAACATAAATAGAATGCCATTTACAACAAAAAGAAAAAAGTTGAAAATCCTAGAGAGAATTCTTGTTAAAATAAAAGCCATGAAAATTAGCTTTCATTGAGAATGTCATTTACAACAAAAAGAAAAGAGTTGAAAATCCTTAAGAGAATTCTTGTTAAAATAAAAGCCTTGAAAATTAGCTTTCATTAAGTTTCCTAAGACTGTGATACAAGAAAACCTTTTTGGCATAGATAAAATTGGGTGAACTAGGGCCTAACTTAGTTGCACTGATGATGATAAAGTAAAATTATCTAGCTTATATTTGAAACACATTGCCAAAGAATTGTGGAATGACATTGAGTGAAGGACATAACATAATAATTAAAATCCCTTAAGAGATTGTGAAAGTCTTAAACGAGTTACAAGTTAAAGATGTCACCATCAAATGACAAAATGTCCACATTTTATAAATCAAAGGTCTTTAAGAAACTTTGGAATGTTATAAGACATAGTGGAATTGATTAGAATTTTATGAAGGAGGACACGCTAAAGGGAGTATAGATATCAATGTGAATTCCTGTCGTTTTGTAGTAAGTTGTTTGTCTAAAAAATTTAGCTGAAAAATTATCATATTTTCATCCAAAAGAATTTGAAAAGAGTATAAAACATTCAATTTTTTTTTTTTGAAAAAAACCATTACCAATAACAATTCCTTCTCTTCACACATATAACAACTTTGTGATTTAAATTTTTTTAAATTGTAAATGAATAGGATGTAACAAAAACATATACATAAATATGTAAAATTATATTTATTTAATTACTAGTTAAAAAAATTATAACTAATACAAAAAATACTAATTACACATCACTATGAATTTTAAACACCTTTATGAAATGCTTTTTAAATAAGCTAACTCTAATAGAAAACAAGTTTACTACCTTTGCCACTTTTATAAAACATATAAAAAAACAAGAAGGGGCTTTTTTAAAAATTAAATAAATAAGAGTCTTTTTAAAAATTAAATAAATAGGGATTGCATATTTATTTACTAGGGAAAAACCATGTTAATTTAATTTGCAAAATTTTCTCTTCACACTTGTGTCATAATTTTTAATTGATTTAAATATTTAGGTATAGAATGTATGGTTTCTCATTTTACAGAAAATTTAGTGCCAAAACTTAGGTGAAAATGACTACCATTAGCATGTTGTCACCGCCACCTACATGTAGATGAGTTGAAATATCATATTAAGAATATAATAGCCTCACAAAACTTATATATCTTTTTAGCTGAGTCTTGAAGATAGAAGACTAGATAAAGAACTAGCCAAAAGAGAACAAAACCCCTTTTTTACAACGATAAGCCATCCATAAATCCTACCCCTGTTTTGTCCAATTGTGATTTTTTCAAAAAAAAATGAAAGAATGTTTCTTTGAAGAAAGAAATCTCGGTAGGTCCAAAAAAGATAGGAGTCATAAAAAAAATGGAAAATCCCATAAAGTTTCCAAAATGTGAGGCATATTATCTAAGGTTAGGAGGGTGTTTTAGAAAATCAGTTATGAACTTCTCTCAATTAGGTGCATGCATGCTTGATCCTTCTAGGTCCCTCCCCACCAATTCATATTCATACTAATACAAGCAATAAATAAATTCATGTGATATTAACTCAAGGTGGCAATGTAATTGCATATGAAATTATCCAAAAATAAAGGAATCAAAACCACTAAGATTGTTTATATGATATTGAGAATATCATATAATAGTTTAATTTAAGAAGAAAGAGGATTTTAACATTGTATAATTAATTATCGCAAACAAATTTTTAATAAAAAACTGAAAAAATACAATGGCACACATACATTACATAGAGATTTTTACCTTGGAAACCCAAACCAGGAAACCAACAACCTATTTAGAGCCACACCTCTAATCTTCTATTCATCATATCTTCATTGTTTAAAATACAATAAGAATATGATCCAACGACATCCAAACCCCTAATCCATTGACTTGAATTACTCAACAACCATAGTTCCTTAATCGGAATTAAAAAACCATCGGTGAAAACCATGTGCCGAAAAACCTCCAAAAAATGGACGCAAAAAACACCAATTTTTTTTCCGGGGGCGCTGCCTCCCAGACAGGGGGGCTCCCCCCCCTCTAACTCCCCTTGCATGTCTGACACAACACACACATTGGATCTAGTCGTGCAAAGAATGTAACACATACCCAACATTTACTAATTGTATCTATCAAATAAAGATTGATCTGAGTAGTACTTTTAATAATTATAACTTGCTTAATATTGTTCTAAAGTATCTAGAGTATCTAGCATATAAATTTTAAAGAATAAACTCAACCTTATACATTCTAATAAAACAAATGGTGCTCAATTCCAAGCTCAAATGAAGAAATTATGGTATTTTGAATTAAAGGACTTGTTGTGAGGTCATGTCATCCTAGGGACTTAACATATATGATAGTTTGGTCTACTTGTAATTAATAAACATTGTCTTCATATCATACTAGGGTTGATCTTACTAGAAGAACCAATGGACTAGTATATATTCCAGAAGGATTGCTTTTTCTCATCATTTTCATTATTTTTCTTACAGTTAAGGTGCATAAACGTACTATTAAGAAGTAAAACAGTAGACCTAAATTATGGTTGAAGATAGCCACCATCCTGATCTATTACTAATAACTCACTTTAAGTAACATAGGAGCTAGCATGAAGGCCATATTCCAATGCTCTATGTGGATATGGAGGTACTTAACTTCATCATAGAGTCACTTCCTTAGTAACTTTTCTTTAAAGAAATCTGATCTTGTTCTTGTTATTATGATTTATGTTAGATTCATTATACAATAAATGATGTTGATGATGCTATTTATTGTGAATTTACAATGTATTTATAATGATAATGGAACTTCAATTGATGTTGATGATGCTATTTATTGTGAATTTACAATGTATTTATAATGATAATGGAAATTCATGCAAAAAGCTTATTATTAGCCTTAGAATGGTGATTCAATGAATATATTTGAAATGCTTATGGATCTACCACTGCATGGATTTGGTGTTTATTATGATGATTATTTTATTTGGAGCAATCTTACCATAGTATAGCGTAAGTTGGTTGCAACCATAAATTAGTGGAAGCTATTCTCAATAGGTGTTTGGCCATGAACATCAAATAATGCAAGGTAGGTTAATTGTAGATACCTATGAGATTTGGTATTAGGCATGCTTATGGTTATAATCTAAGGGCTTCTAGTATTTTATTAAATCATTCTTATGCACATTATCCCTTTAGATCACATCATGTAACCTAAATATTTTTTCTTGTTCAAAGATCTATTGTGGTTGTGGGAACACGAAACTAATCTATGACATTCAAACTTCTAAGTAATCCACCATGAGCCAAATCACACATTTATAATTAGGACATTGGTATTTTGAATTTATCATCACCTTGCTAACTGTTGATGTTTGGACAACATCGGGTTGATGTTTGGACAACATCGATAAAACATTCTCTTAAAATAATAATTAATAATATAATTATTGATTATTAAATATCATATATAATAAATAAATGATAATAATAAATAATCATTGATTACTTATGGATGTTCCCTATATATAGAACACTCATCATTGTAATAATATATCAAATATATCTCATATGAAGAAAAACAACATGGTATAAAAACAACATGGTATAAAGAAGGACTAAACTTGACTCCCTCATGAGAGTGCCCATGGAAATAAGAGAGCTAGCTTACATTTTGTTAGCTTACATTTTGTTACATAGAAGCATATTCCTCAATTGTACATTGAGGAAGAAGAGGACTGACGACCCACATAGGCTTCTCACCGTAATGTTCTCCGCGTATTTCCTGTAACACATCCATGATTGAAATTGTGATTCAAAACCAAATTCCAAGGGACTTTCATGATAAGTTCTTGTGGATGATTAGGTGATAGATATATATCATATAAAGCTTATCCTACTATGAAATTGACGAAGTTGCTCAGAAGTAGTAGTTATGAACTTATACAGCAAAGTCAACAATACTTTCTATATGTCTTCGCAGTTTTGTAACTCCAAAGATATCCTCACAAATTCATTAGAAGTTTAAATGCAGACACTAAGACGACTGCTTTAAAACAAATCAAACTTAATGGAGTGATGACACTCATGTTTTAGTCAAGGCTTAAGAAGAATATTGTCGACCACGTTATTCAACGGAGAAATCACAACCCCGCCTCGTTCAAGTGTTAAACAATTACGGTGAAAGCAATCTCTGGCTTGCACGGTCTTTGTCTCTCCAGCGACTATTGATTCCTTCAGGGCCTCTGTAATTGAAAGGACACTCGGACGACTTTCACATGATTCTAGGCATTCTTCTTATATATATCATTTATCAAACCCACCTACTCTATCGTTACAATATCTCAATGCCATGCTATGTATAACAATCGTGGAGAGAAGAATTTGAGGGAATTGAATAGCAGATCACCTCGAAAATTGAACGATGTAGCGACCAGAGTTACAGTCGTAGCCAAGAAGAAGGGCAACGACGATTTTATGGAAATCTAGGATGTCGTCAATGTAGTTCCAACCAACAACATGAACTTGGTCTTAATTCTTGTTAAACCCGACATTTATGAGGAGAAGGTGACGATTCCTGCAAAGAAACTGTTCATAATTTTGAGTGGCTTTGGTGCCAACAACACTATCATCACGTGGAATGATAGTGAAAAGCCGAGTGGGGGTACATATTACTGCACAACGATGTATGTTTATCACCACCTATTACCATGTATAAAATCATGGAAGCTAGCCACGTGTTGATGCTCTTTGATGAGTTACTAGTGGGGAGAACAAGTCAGTGTTGAATTCTCTAGTGTTGATATATAACCCTTGTTGTTTGCTAGCATTTAAATGCCTCGAATGGCATAGCAAGGATCTGCCTCTATTTTCTAGTTTTTGTAATTTGTGAGATACCAACTGTGGGGTATATCTGCAAAGTCATTGGAGTTGGTTCAATGATATTGTGCTTCTATAATGAAATATGTAAATGCCATTCACATGGAGCACCTCATAAGCATTTTTGTTCTGGGAAGGTTACCAAAATTCCTATATTATGTGATCTTCATTGATGACCACTCTCAGAAGACTTAGAATTAATTCTTGAAGACCAAGGATGGAGTCCTTGCTAGATTTAAGGAGTATAGAGAAGGGATCAAAAACAAAAAACCTAACCAGAAAGAAGATCAAAGTGTTGAGTTTAGATAATGGAGGAGAATAGACCTCCTAGGATTTCAATGATTTGTGCATTGAGGCAGGGATCAAGAGGGAGTACATTGTTCCTCACAACCCTCAATAGAATGGGGTCGCAGAGAGGAAGAACAGATCTATTGTTAAGACAATCAAGGCAATGATTCATGATCAACATTTACCTATGTTTCTGTGGGCATAGGCATCCATGACTGTGGTGTATGTTTAGAACATAAGTCCTTGACGAACATGACTCCCAAGGAGGCCTTCATTGGAGTGAAGCATGAGGTTGGACACTTGGCCTTCATTGGAGCAGCCTGAGGTTGGACACTTTAGATATTTGGGTGTTCGATATACATTCATGTACCCAAGGAGAAAAGGACTGTCCAGGACCTTCAGGTAGAAAGGGTGCATTTGTGAGGTACAATGAGTCTCTTTGAAGGGAATACCAATCTGCCATCCTTGGTCGACACGGAGTAAGAGACAAAAAGATATATGGTACCCTCCAAGAGAGAAATATACCTTAGAGATATTTGTGTTATGCCGCAACTATGAGCCACGTCATTGATTATGGGTCTTCTTGTTATGAGGAGGCAACTAGTCATCTAGTATGGAGAGATACCATGATGGAGGAGTATCCATCCATCATGAAGAATGATGTGTGGGATATTGTTTTGAGACTTGAGGGGAAGTTTGCAGTGACTTCCAAATGGATCTACAAGATCAAACACATAGTTGACAGGAGCATCGAGAGGCACAAAATGAGATTTGTTGCTAGAGGATTCTCTCAGGTGGAGGGAATAGATTATGATGAGACATTTTCTCCTATTTCTCGATACACTTCTATCTGAATGATTATTTCCCCTGCAATATCCATGGGTTGGAGAGTACATCAGATGGATGTAAAGACAACTTTTCTCAATGGAGATATTGAGGAAGAAGCATACATCAAGAAACTATATGGTTTCGTGATACATGAGAAGGAGTCTCATGTGTGCAGGTTGAAGAAGGCCTTGTATGGACTCAAGCAACCACCTTGAGCTTGGTATGAAAGGATTGATGGAAACCTAATGATTTTTGGGATTCAACAAAAGTGTTGTCGATCCCAACCTATACTACAATACTTTTAATGGTGAGTCCCTGATTTTGGTCCTCTACATTGATGATTTATTCCTCAATGATATAGAGAGCCTTATTGTTGAATGCAAGTATGCGTTGGCCTCTAAGTTTGAGATGAAGGACCTTGTTATGATGCACTACTTCTTGGGACTAGAGGTGTGGTAGAGAACCGATGAGATCTTCTTGAGTCAGGGGAAGTACACAGTTGAGATATTGAAGAAGTTTGGTATACTGAACTTGAAGCCCATGGCTACACCAATGGTGACGAATATGAAGAAACTAAGTCTGTCTTCTTCCGATTCTGACGAAATTGATTTGACTCTGTAGAAACCACTGATTAGATAATTGATGTATCTGGTTAACAACAGACCAAATATTTGCTATGCAGAGAGTGCACTTAGCCAGTTTATGAGTCAACCGAGATAGACACACTAGATTGTTGCAAAGCATGTGTTGAGATACATGCGAGGCACAATTTGACATGGTTTGAGATATACTTCTAGTATTGATATGATGTGGCAGGAATATATCGACTCTAATTGGGAAGGGAGTGCAATGGATAGAAAGAGAACCTTTGGGTGTCGATTCATTTTGGGATCTTCCATGGTTTCCTGGTGTAGCATGAAACAAACTTCCGTGGCTTTGAGCACAATAGAATAAGAGTACATTGCATTAAGTATGTTAGTCTGTGAAGCAGCGTGGCTTCACAAGATCCTTGCATATTTATTTGAACATGTGTTAGATTCCACCATTATTCATTATGGTAACCAAAGTTGTGTGAAGATATCAGATAATCTAGTGTTTCATGACAAATCGAACCACATTGAGATCAAGTGCCATTACATCCGAGACATGGTGCAGAGAAAGGAATGACTGGCGCTGTACCTTCCTACATATGAGAAGGTTGTTAATATTCTCACCAAACCAAGACAAAGTTCAAGTACTTCCATGACATACTTGGAATGGAGGAGAATGCCTTCCTTGCTGAGAGGGAGTGTTGATGTTTGCAGCTTCCTGAGACATCCTCCAGATCGTACTCCTTTGTGAATTGAGTTGAGTTGATCTGTGAGGACACTCATTTGAGAAGGGATAAATGGGACACTTATTCAAGAAGGGATAAGTGCATTTGGGCTTATATCCCAATGTCCCATGTGGAGAGAACATGAGGACATGTCAAGGGAGTTGAATCTTGACGTCACACACTATGGGGAGTTGACCCTAAGTGTTCCTAGAGGGATTAGCCTCTAGAAGTCTACATGGGAGTGCCATGTGTGACAAACCTTTTGCTACTATGGTGGTTGTGTACCACTGGCGGAGACTACGTGTCTCTAGACAATAGTTGTGTACTACTATGGAAAGATACCTCCCTAGCTAAGAGGGAGTGTTGATATTTCAACATCGAGAAAAACTTCTCCTAGATTGGGTTGCAGACCAAGGGAGATAAGACACATTTATCATAAAAGGTGCACTTGTGGTAAATGGGCCCAGACATAGTCCTCCCTTGATCATGACAAGGAATAATATGGACTCGAGGTGCTTGAAGTGATTTCCATGTGTCAGTTAGCATTAGGCTAACATTCACTCACAGGTGTGTACTTGTGGTGAAAGATCTTGGTGTGGTCTTTGTCCTAGTCATGGTGATTTGACAAGGAATGATAAAGACTCAAGATGTTATATGCTATTACATGGAGACCTAGAGTGAGCCTCATCTTAGAGAGGGTCAATTGGCTCAAAAGGGAGAGCTGCATAAGGAGTTTCTTCTTAGTTCAGGTGGGAGAGATACGTCTCCCAAGACTAACATACAAGTGTCATGAGTCTAGGGTGAAGTTTGTATACTTCAGAGACAAGATTGGCATGATCCAGAATGTCTCCCTTGTTGAGAGGGAGCGTTGATGTTTGGACAACATCATGAAGACATTCTCTTAGAATAATAATTAATAATATAATTATTGATTATTAAATATCATATATAATAAGTAAATGATAATAATAAATAGTTACTGATTATTCAAGGGACACATCCTTTCATGGACGGTCACCATATGTTCCCTATATATGGAACACTCATCATTGTAATAATATATCAAATATATCTCATATGAACAAGAACAACACTAACTTCTCTACCTTTAGTTTCTCCTTGAGCTATAACTACTTAATAACCTTATTTACCTTTTCCTTATAGACAACCAACTTTCTCTTGTAAGAAATCATGTTTGATAAGAAAGAGAAAACATAGAGAGCATTGGTGAGTAAATAGACTTTAGAAAACAACTTTGAAGCTTCGTTCCATATCATTTTTTCAATCACAAGAGGTCTCCTAGTGGAAGTTGGTTCAATAACTACTCCCATGTATTGGTTTGTTAGGTAGTTTCCATAACTACTTTAAAAATTTATTTTAATATTATTTGATAATCTTAAATAAAATGATTCATTATAATAATCTCTAAGATTGTTTTCCTTTTCTCTTTCATTTCTTTATTTCTTTCTTTCTTCTACACTTAAATAAATTACTCTCTACATGGTAGACGATACAATTATTTGTATTGTACTTCAAATGATGGTTTGAGGTTAGTCATTATACGACCCACCATACTAACAACTACCATATGGATTGTTAGACAATCACCAATTGTTTCATCATCTATGCGATCAATGAGAGATTGACTAATTGTATGGTATTTGTTGTATGTACATTTAACTTACCTATTTTTGTTTGGCTATCTAATCACAAATTGGTTGACATGCCCACCTTTGATTCTTCATTCCTTGTAAAAGAATTAAAATTATCTTTTTTTCATTAAATTTTCCCTTTCTTCATGAACTACAATTTTTTTTGTTTATGTTATACATGACCTAATATGTGGTGCAATTAGGGGCATGGTGTGCCCAGTCCAACTTAAATCATTTCAACAAGACACGAATATAAGTTAATAAAATAGCACACTAATACACATCAAAATGATCACATGCACAAATATAATAAAAAACCAGATCACGATAATCATCAAGGAAATCATCGACTTGATCTCATTAATCTTTAGAATACATGTATACAAATTAAAATTCATGCTCTTGATGCTCTTCTCAACTCTTTGGTTGAATCTCAACGATTGATACAGTGAATCCATGTTGATTGGGTAACATTTCTAATGGCCACAATCCTTCATATACATCTCTAGTTGACTATTCAACTCCTTCTGCAATGCTTCACTTTCCTCCTTGTCACTTTGCCTTCCTCCTTTGATTCTTTAGATTCCT
This sequence comes from Picea sitchensis, assembly GCA_010110895.2. Lineage (NCBI taxonomy): Eukaryota > Viridiplantae > Streptophyta > Pinopsida > Pinales > Pinaceae > Picea > Picea sitchensis. Next base: position 66,598 of record SNQJ01S0030471.1, on the reverse strand, counting down.
TTGGTTACACTTTAGATCTGCACTTGAATATTCACCACCATTATAAAACAATATTTCATCTTCCTCCACTAAACTGTCGTGATGGTCATGCCATGCTTAACTCTATCACTCTTTCCCTTGTTGCGTGCTCATCCTTAAAACTTACATCAAATTCCTTGTGTGAATGCATGTCTTTGTAGTTGTCTTTCATCCTCAACCACATTCTTCTCCTTGTGAATTATTTGGCACTTAGATCCAAGTATTGTTCTCATCCAACATATTATTCCATTTCACTAAGTATTACTTCTACAATACACCCGAGTGACCCTCTCATCCAAAAATTTCAATTTTCAGACCATGAGTGCCTTCTTCTTTTGTTAATCATCCTCTTCCATGATAGGCTCTCCCTCCTTGTGATCCAGATTATTTTCAACACAAAATGAGAGTGGAGATATAATAAAGAAATGTACAGAGATATCTCAGATATCCAATAATATAACAAAAATGTAATAGAGATGCAACCATAAACACAGAGATACAATAATACACAATTACTATTAATGAGCAAAATGTACAAAATTGTGGAAATGCAGAGTGAAAGACTCGCTAGAATGGTGGAAGATTATCAATGAGAAGAGATGTGATTGCTACTCACATTGGTAAGAAGATTATTACAATGAGACTCTAAATTATTTTTTAACATAAAGAAAATCCAAAACCCTAACCCCAGAAGATGAAAAGCCAACAGTTTTATGGACCCCGTTTTGGGTAGTTTGGTGTATCAACTTCCCGAGGGCATAACTTTGGCATAAGATCTCTGTTTGGGGAACACAATAGCTTGTTGGAAAGGTATTGTCGAGGAGATTCATTTTGGGGGTTCAATAAAATCCTTTGACTATCACTGAGGTGATCGATCCCAAAACAACTTCATTTAGGCCCTCAAAATGGCCCCATAAGTTTAGGAACTGAAAAACTGCTAAAAACAATAAATTGCTAGAAGACTATTTTGAGATAGTTGGAATAGGTTGGTGGCCATCGAGATCCAACTGGATCAATCCTCCCTCCTTAGGAATAACTGGTATCTATTGTGTTGATTTCCTGAGGGAGAGGGAAAAACATTTATTGAATCTACATCTTGATGAGCTGTTTGCCTTGCTGGAGAAGTTGTGTTGCTTAGCTTGTTGAAGGCTGTCATGAACCTATGGCTGGAAGGATTGGAAATTTTTAATCAGTCTAGCTACATGATATGACTGTGTGCAGAAGGAATCCTTGTGATTTTCTTCAATATTTTTGACCTACTTTTGTTGGACAAAAGGTGCTTGGAATAAGGTTGTAGTGGTTGCAGTGTTCTTCTGTTCACCTTTTGAACAAACTGTGAAGAAGTTGAATTTTGTAGTATGAGATACTACTTTACGACATTTTTTAGGTGGGAAAATAGTTGGAACTACCTTTGGTATCCCGTAGAGATGACCCCTCAGAGTAATAATGACACTACGGGGTCACGACTCATAAATAACATGGTGCTTCCACATATATGGCTGGCCCAATAGAACATTAGAGACATCTAGTGGGGAAACATTACATAATACCTCATCTTTGAAGGGATGGATGTCGTATGACAATTGACACTGTTGGTTGACACGAAGATCGCATCCTTGGTGAAGCCACCGAATGTTGTATGGTTGCATGTGTGGTGTTGTCGACAATCCCAATTATTTGATGACCTCTGCTGAGATGAGGTTCTTCTGGCTTTTGCTATCAATAATAAAATGCAATGGGGTCCCCTTCAACCACATCTGTGAATGAAAAAGGCGCTTCCCCTCTTCAGGATCTGTTGGTTCTTTTGGTTGAATTGCTGCGGTCGCAATAATAGCAGGGGGTTTGCATCGATGATCTATCTTCTACCACTATTTTCTGAGTCATAGTTCGACTCCTTGTCTTTGATCTCGGCCACCTATGACTATTTTGAGCGACATTCATCAGTGTTGTGCCAGGGGATTTTGTGGGAATCACACCATTTTCTAGTGTCCTTTGTCTTTTTTTTACCCTTCTTTTCCTGTGACTTGGACTGGTTTTTTGAAGGTTGGTTGTTAGGGCTATATTTACCATACTTTGGTTGTTGCGAATTTGCAGAATTGAACTCCCGTTTGTTCTGGTGCTTAAATTTCTTCTCGATTTTGACAACATATCAATAAGCATCTCCTTGCGATGAGATGTCCAAAAACTCCATTTTAGTTTGGATGTACCTATGTAGAGCCCCATGATATTTCAGAACCAAATGCCACTCATAATATTTGATACCTAGCTTGGTGCGCAAGGTATGGAAGGTATTGATGAACTCTGACACTGCTTGGCCCCTCGCTTGACACAACGTGGTCCATCTCATGTACTGGTCGTCATAGTTACCAACAGGGTAATATTGTATCTTGACTGCATCCACAAAAAAATCCCAAGTGGGCTCGACCCCATAAATTCCAGAGTCCTCTTTAGAAATTTTCTCAAAGTAAGTTTCCCACCAATGTTTGACATGGGGGAAATCCTTAAGGAGTGCGAAGGTGATATTTTCCCTGTCAGAAAATTTGTGAACAAATAAATAACCTTCTAGCATATTTTACCATTTTTCTAGGGCATCTGCATCTATCTGACCTTCAAATACGAGAATATAAAAGTTGAATTGTACCTTGAAAGGAGAGGTGCCTCCAAAGTGTCCACTTGATGAAGACACATAGGTTGTTGTCGACAGGAGTTGAAGAATGTGGAAAAAATTCTCCATCATTTCGTCCCTTTGTCACGTGAGAGCTTGCTCAAGCAACCGATTAATAAAATCATCTTCTTTGTTGTTTTTATTTTCTTCTGATGGAGAGTTTCTTGGGCATGCGAGAGCGATTGTACTCAAGAGAGACAAGCTCGAGACTCAACTTGCTATACTCGGACCCTGTCGGGGACATGCACTGAAAAAACGATCAAGAGCAGCCTGCTCTGATACCACTGATCCAGATTATTTTCGGCACAAAATGAGAGCGGAGATATAATAAATAATTGTACAAAGATATCTCAGATATCCAATAATATAACAAAAATATATTAGAGATGCAACCATAAACACTGATGGGTGTTCTATATGCACTAAAAAACATTAAAAACCCTCAATTAAATTGTCAACCCAGGGTAATTAAACTTAGAGTTGTAGCACTATATGTGCCAAGGCAGAAAGGCTAGAGGTAGTATAGTCTAACTAAGAAAACTGACTATCTAAGGGATAATCTACTTAAGCAAATACTATTAATGATCAAACCCTATCAAGGAAACTTAAATTATTTACCCTAAGTAACTTTTGAACAAATGATCGATGGATAGTCCTAAGAAATAAAATGGAAACCCTACTTAAAGAAAATTAACTTAATCATGGCAATAATCAAAAGCAAACTATCTATTTAATCTATCTAATGAGTAATAAAAACAACAAACTACTTTAATTAACCTACTCAAATTCAATAAGCAACTATCCTAGTACAACAAATAAACAAGCAAGCAACTATCCTATCAAAGCAAATAAACAAGCAAGCAACTACCCTATCAAAGAAAGTAAACAAGTAAGCAATCAACTAACTAACCTATGGTAACTTCTACTACAAATAAACTAATCAAAATTACTCAATAAACAACTAATCAAACTAATAAGCAAGTGAACTCTATTCTTAAATTAAACTTCATAATTACTTCTAATTTATGAAAGGAAACTTTAATCTACTAAATTCAAAGCATCATAATAATCAACAACTACGCTTTAATCTACGAAAAGAAAACTATTCTTTAATCTACCAAAATAATAAGACTATTCTCTAATCTACAAAAGCAAGGAAACTATTCTCTAATCTATAAAAACAAGAAAACTTAAATATAGTGTTGATGGTTATGTCTCCGATGTCTTATAATATCACGATGAAATTTAACAATTAACGATAAATCAAGAGGTATAAACTCAATATTGACTTCGATAGCAAAGTGAAAAGTGTGAATTAGACAATCCAATGAGAACTTAGCCATGATAGAAGCAACATCAACAACCCTGCATATCCATGTGATTATTCGATCTATGCACTAATCATCAACAATATGAAAACACTGCTCTACTGAATTCAATTGCCTTCTATACTAATGTAAGCAGATTCATACTACTTAGATTCATAACTGAAAAATAAACCCAATAATTAACTTTAAAATTGCAACCTAGATCTAGGAAAGGAAATTGCATGAAATAAACTAAACTAATTCTATTTTAACGAATTAAATTTGTAAATGGAAAATACTCATAAAACATAAATTAAATCCTATTTCTATTTCAACATATGACAAGAAATTAAATAAGCAAACTAACTAACAACTAAATAACAAAAACTAAACAACAATTAGATAAACAAACTGAAAATGAAAACTAAAACTAACAACTATCCATCCACCGAAACTTGCCAAAGAAACCATGAACTAGAAACTCTGTTTTTAAACTCTATTTCAGCATATGAAAAATCTAACTATCATCTAATTATACATAGGGTTAGTAGCTAAGAACTTGCAAGTTCATTTCCTATCAACTAACAGAGCATTGGATATTAACACTAGCCTCCATAATAACCTACAAAATTGAACTAAACTAATTAAATTATGAACAACAATTTATACAGTAAATAAACACAATAAAAGCTCATGTACATGAAAGAAACAAAATGACGACTACAATACTCAAATTCACAAGAAAAATAACTAAATATTCAACCATAATACTGGTGGGCCCCCTAGCAGGTCGTGGCTACTCCTCAATGGTAAGTCAAGAGCTCAAGCAACACAAATTCAACATTAAAATGAAAAATGCATTTTTACACAGTTTTAGCAAAATATGTCTGAAAATGGTAAAACAGAGATGAACTATATTTTTCTCTCTAACTCCTTTTGTCTGACCACTGAGGTGGTATTTATAGATTTACAAGTTGAGAGGTCGACCACTGGAAGGGTCGACCTCCTCTAAAAACAACAAATTGCATTCAATGTGTCTTAACCACCTGTGGCTTCTAGAAACAAGGCGAGCCAATAAACGCCCAACATAACAACCCAATCTGAGTTGGTTAGAATCTCACTAGATGGAGGGCACGAGCATAAAGAAAACCCATGTCTCTGATTCACCCATCGTTGGCCATCGATATGATAACTGCCAAATTGCCCATGGTTTTAGTGCAGGACAGAGTGTCAGACGAAGTGTCGGATGGAGTACCTGACGGAGTGTCGGATGGAGTGCCGGATGCAAAAATGACCTGCGATTTTTCCCTGTGACACAAAAAATGTGAATTAGTTTCCTGAAATCATTAAAACATGCTGAATTATATTAAAAACCATCATAAAACATAAATCATAGATACATGATATGAACCATGACAATTTAACACAAAAACTCTTCAAAACTCTTCAAAACTCTTCAAAAGAAGAAAATGCACATACACATTTGGCCAAAAAGGATCTAATTATCATTATTAAATTAACCATATCATGGGCCCAACATTACCCCCACACCTAAGATTTTGCAAGTCCCACTACAAACGAAAAGGAATTGCCCCTCATGACTAAGCTTGCCGAGGAGGATCAACTTTAGAAGCTTCTCCTTCTTGTTGCGAAGATTTTGTCTTATGCCTCTTGTGTTGCTTCAATTGTGCCTTGAGGTTGTGGTTAGCTTTGGTCATCTCGTCAACCAACCTTTGAAGGGAATTCAACTTTGCTTGGAGGACTACATTATCATGGTGAAGATGCATGTCCATAGTTTTCCTATCTTCCAATTGTTGCAGCAACTGAAAATTCTTCTGTTGTAATTTCTCCATGGTTGGAGCAAGATCAGATATCTCAGAGGAGGGATTAGATCCTTTGAAAGATGTAGAATTCCTATCGGTCTTATGATCTAGGGTAGGCATCTGTGAGGTAGGAGTAATAGGGGGTTGATGAGGAGAAGTAGGTTTAGATTTTTTCTTTCTTTGAGGCTTCAATTCGTCTATGGACACTTCCCTAAGTCTTTTGTGAGGACTCTCAAGATCGGAGGACACTTGGATAGGGTTCGAAGTAGTCAGGCGTTTTGCATAAGGTTTTCCTCTTGTGCTCTGGGTACTCTTTCGAAAGGGTCCTTTATTAAATCGATTAGCTCCTCTCCTATTTGTGGGAATTGTAGGAAAGTATTGTTGAATTACTTCTTGTATCTTCTTGGGTGTAGGATCAAGAGATATTGAAGGCATATGGAGATTAACAATAGGCTTCTTGGTCTTTTTGCCCGATGAGGATGCAGGGATATCAACAAGCTTCTTGGATTTTTGTTTCGGTAAATAAATGGCTTGTGAAGGAGGGTTTGGAGTCCTTGGAGAGTGGGGTTTGGATGGAGAAATAGTCCTTAGATCCAATGTCTTTCTACTAGTCTTGATTGTCAAGTGAGGATTTGCAAATTGATAAATGAATTCATCCCAAGTTTTCCCCTGTTTTTGTAATTCGGATAAAACAAGGAGTTTGATTAGGCCATGGTGAAAGAGGTTGTTGTGGGGGTTGGTTACATTCCTCCTCACTTGAGAGGACATATTCTCCAAGCTATTTAAAAATTAGAAGGGAAAATTCAATGGTTTGTTGAACTGGAAGTGGGCTAACAACCGAAAGTGACAGGATTTAAAGGTGGAATATCTACCTTCACATGTGATCAACCTGGTGATGACTATGAGAGGGTTTATGAGCTCCTCTTTTATCCACTCCTTGGAGTATCCTTTATCTCCAGAGATGTTCTAAAATTCAAGCTTAAAAACCCTCTTATAGCTTGATCACAACAATTGGTGGTTTTTAAACCATATATCTCCCACTCTTAGAACCTTCGTGGCTACGGATATGGATTCCTCTGAGACTCCAAAGGTGAGAGACCCCACGCATGCTGTCTTCCCATCAAAATCGAGGGAAAATTGCATTGAGATGCCATCATCATGGCCCTGTAAATGAGACAAAAACGACCCCCAACCTGTATGCAAAAATATTTCCTTTCACTGTGCAAACTCAGGGATGGCGAAGAGGTCTGCGTAGGAAAATGGATCATACCTTTTGGGAATCGTGACAGTGTGAAAAGAATGGATAGAGGGAAAAATTCATAGAAAGGGTGTAATCAGGCCAAGGAAGGGCATGATTGTGCAAAGGCCGAGTGCAATTGAACTGAGGAACACAATGAATAGAGGTTGAGCGTATTTAAAAATAGGGGCGAACACAAATGAGCAACGGTGAATTGGAATGAACATAGGTGAGTGTGAAGAATAATGAGATAACCCAATTCCATTCTTGAGTGTGCCTAGGGTGGAATTGGTTGCACGCATGCATGCATGAGTTTCCATGTGTGAGTGAATTCGAATTTGAAGGCATTTTTAGGGGCAATCATAATTATACAAAGTTAGATTAATGTCCAAGTCGGCGCCAAAAATGATGGGTATTCTATATGCACTAAAAAACACTAAAAACCATCAATTAAATTGTCAACCCGGGGTAAGTAAACTTAGATTTGTAGCACTATATGTGCCAATGCATAAAGGCTAGAGGTAGTATAGTCTAACTAAGGAAATGGTCTATCTAAGGGCTAATCTACTTAAGAAAATACTATTAATGATCAAACCCTATCAAGGAAACTTAAATTATTTACCCTAAGTAACTTTTGAACAAATGATCGATGGATAGTCCTAAGAAAACAAATGAAAACCCTACTAAAAGAAAATTAACTTAATCATGACAATAATAAAAAACAAACTATCTATTTAATCTATCTAATGAGCAATAAAAACAACAAACTACTTTAATTAACCTACTCAAATTCAATAAGAAACTATCCTATTAAAGCAAATAAACAAGCAAGAAACTACTCTATCAAAGAAATAAACAAGCAATCAACTACCCTATCAAAGCAAGTAAACAAGTAAGCAATCAACTAACTAACCTATGGTAACTTCTACCGCAAGTAAACTAATCAAAATTAATCAATAAGAAACTAATCAAACTAATAAGCAAGTGAACTCTATTCTTAAATTAAACTTCATAATTACTTCTAATTTACGAAAGGAAATCTTAATCTACTAAATTCAAAGCATCGTAAAAGTAATCGACAACTACTCTTTAATCTACTAAAAGAAAACTATTCTTTAATCTACCAAAGCAAGAAGACTATTCTCTAATATACAAAAGCAAGGAAACTCTTCTCTAATCTATAAAAGCAAGAAAACTCAAATATAGTGTTGATGGTTATGTCTCCGATGCCTTATAATATCATGGTGGCATTTAACAATTAATGATAACTCAAGAGGTATAACTCAATATTGACTTCGATAGCAAAGTGAAAAGTGTGAATTAGATAGTCCAATGAGAACTTAGCCATGATAGAAGCAACATCAACTACCTTGCATATCCATGTGATTATTCAATCTATGTACTAATGATCAACAATATGAAAACACTACTCTACTGAATTCAATTGCATTCTATACTAATGTAAGCAAATTCATACTACTTAGATTCATAACTGAAAACTAAACTCAATAATCAACTTTAAAATTGCAACCTAGATCTAGAAAAGGAAATTGCATGAAATAAACTAAACTAATTCTATTTTAACGAATTAAATTTGCAAATGGAAAATACTCATAAAACATAAATTAAATCCTATTTCTATTTCATCATATGACAATAAATTAAATTAGCAAACTAACTAACAACTAGATAAGAAAAAATAAACAACAATTAGATAAGTAAACTGAAAATAAAAACTAAAACTAACAACTATCCATCCACCGAAACTTGCCAAAGAAACCATGAACTAGAAACTTTGTTTTAACTCTGTTTTAAAACTCTATTTCAGCATATGAAAAATCTAACTATCATCTAATTATACATAGGGTTAGTAGCTAAGAACTTGCAAGTTAATTTCCTATCAACTAACAGATCATTGCATATTAACACTAGCCTCCATAATAACCTGCAAAACTGAACTAAACTAATTAAATTATGAACAACAATTTATATAGTAAATAAACACAATAAAAGATCATGTACAAGAAATAAACCAAATGATGAATACACTACTCAAATTCACAAGAAAACTAACTAAATATTCACCCAAACTGCTGGTGGGCCCCCCAGTAGGTTGTGGCTACTCCTCAATGGTAAGTCACGAGCTCAAGCAACACAAATTCAACATTAAAACGGAAAATGCAGTTTTACATAGTTTTAGCAAAATATGTCTGAAAATGGTAAAACAGAGCTGAACTATCTTTTTCTCTCTAACACCTTTTGTCTGACCACTGAGGTGGTATTTACAGATTTACAAGCTGAGAGGTTGATCACTGGAAGGGTCGACCTCCTCTAAAAACAACAAATCACATTCAATGCATCTTAATCGCCGATGGCTTCTAGAAACAAGGCGAGCCAATAAACGCCTAGCATAACAACCCAATTTGAGTTGTTAGAAGCTCAGTAGCTGGAGGCCACGAACACAAAGAAAACCCATGTCTATGATTCGCCCATCGTTGACCACTGATATGATAACTGCCAAATCACCCATGGTTTTAGTGTAGGACAGAGTGTCAGATGGAGTGCCGAATGCAAAAAAGACCTGGGATTTTTCCCTGTGACACATATAACACGAATTAGTTTCCTGAAATCATTAAAACATGCTGAATTATATTCAAAAGCATCGTAAAACATAAATCATACATACCTGATATGAACCTCGACGATTTAACACAAAAACTCTTCAAAAATATTCAAAACAAGAAAATGAACATACACATTTGGCCAAAAAGGATCTAATTATTGTTATTAAAATAACCATATCACGGGACCAATAAACACAAATATATAGTAATACACAATTTCTATTAATGAGAAAAATGTACAAAACTATAGAAATATAGAGTGAAAGACTTGCCAGAATGGCGACAACTTATCTCTGAGAAGAGATGTGATGTCTAGTCACATTTGTAAGAAGATGATTCCAATGAGGCTCTAAAGGCCTTTTTAGCATAAAGAAAATCCAAAACCCTAACCCCGAAAGATGAAAAGCCAACAATTTTGTGGACCCTGTTTTGGGTAGTTTGGTGTATCAACTTCCCGGGGGTGTAACTTTGGCATACAATCTCTATTTGGGGTGCATGGTAGCTCGTTGGAAATGTATCATCAAGGAGATTCATTTTTGGGGATCAATCAGAGCCTTCAATTATAATTGAGGTGCTCGATCCCGAAAAAAATTCATTTAGGCCCTCAAAATGGCCCCAGAAGTTTAGGAACTGAAAAATTGCTAAAATAATAAATTGCCAGAAGACTGTTTTGAGACAGTTGGAGTAGGTGGGTGGCCACTGATATCCACCTGGATCACCTTGCATGATGTAACAAAAAGGGTGATATGTCAAATTCTTCTGGCAACTTGACCTTATACACATTATCCCCAAATTTTCTCCATATTTAACATGGCCCAATCTTCTTCACATTCTTCTTGTTGTACATGCCTTCAGGATAGTGCTTCTTTCTCAAATGTACAATGATCAAATATCCAACTTCAAATGATCTAATTTTTCTTTCTGCATTTTCACAGTGCTTATACTTTATGCTTCTCTTTTAGTCTATCTCAAGTCTATGCATGCACATGGTCCATTTGCATTGAAAATGGATCCATGTTGTTACTTCTCTTCTATCGATAGAGAAATTAAGTTTGCAACCCCTCTTAGATTCATTTGACCTATGATTTTGAATTGTGAACCTCTTATCAACCCATTTATAGAGTTGTTATATTTGAGCTCATCTATACTGAAGAATCTTAGTGGATTTCCAATATTTCAATTTACTATCTTTGTATTTCCATCTCTATAAGGATGATAGGTGGAACTATACTACAATTTCATCTCCATTCTCTTCCACATTATCCATACATGAAATAAAAACCTGTTATACTTGTTTGATATGATCGTCTTCAACAATCTATATAGTTTCACTATCACCTTAAAGAAATCTCCTTATTCCGGCTCACATATTTGGTCTTCTTACAAGGAAAGAAGCATGACATTGATAAAAAAATATGTCAACCACAACAAACATTGTGTCAAATTTTGTCGTGTTTTAAACAATCCAAGAATAAGATCCATGGATATATCTTCCCAGGACGTTCAAAATCGATAATGGTGTGTACAATGCTATGTTTTGATTGACTTCTTTTATCATTTGACAAATCATGCACTACATCACAAATCTATTGACCTCCTCCTCATGCTTGATTAATAATGTATCTCCTTTATCAAACCTATCTCTTGTCTTGCTTTTAATGTCCTCCTATGCTGCCACTATGCAATTTTTGGGTCAATTTCTCTCTCATTGATCATTTAAGGATACACAACTACTTTCCTTTAATCAAATAACCATCATGGATAATAGAATCCAATTTAATTGTCCTATATTGTGTTCCTACACATCCCCATTACCTTCTCAAATTCTTTGTTGTGCTCATACAAATACTTAATCTACTAAAAACTAGTTGGCATATTCTTTATCACCACCAACATCAACACTCTCTTGCTCAATGTGATGAAACTAATTGGCTTATTCTTTATCGCCACCAAGATTAACGCTGTCTTTCCCAATGTATTCAAAACCTTGTTTTCCTACTTGGACTTGTGATTTAGCACAAATGTATAACTCTGTGGAAACTTGACCCATCTCACATATGGTTGGTTCAAATTTCCTTGTGCATTGATAAACTTCAATGCATGATGGTTTCAATAGAAGATGAAATCTTTTGGCAACAAATGGTACCTCTAATACTTAAACACTTGTAGAATTGTATATAACTCCAAGTCATTGTTGAATTATTATAAATTCGAATAATATTCTACTTGTATTTGAGTCATTATTATATAGATCAAATCCCCTTTTGCGGATTGATCAAGTCAGGTCTTGTATAAGATCAAATTCCATTTTGTGGATTGGTCAACATGTATTTGTATGGTGGTATTTATAAAGTCGACCCTTAGTAATTGTAAAATGGTTTTAGCCACTTCTAGTAGAAGTCAACTCCACCAAGTGAAGAGTCACCACCCTAGCGCCACCTCACAACTTGTATTTATATGTGAGGATGATGTCTCATTTTAACACACAACATCCAACTCTATAGTGTGCAAGTTGTTACACATCAAAATTACTCACTTCGATGATGCTTCATTGTCATTGTCGCAAGTGTTGCAAGTGTCACACTTTTGTCACAAGTGTCGCAAGTATGGCATAAATCATGCTATCGTCTCGCTTGTGTCACATCGCGGATGACATCATAAGAACACTTGAGATATCCTCTAAGACTAGTTAAAATAAGGAAATATATCATTTGGCGAGGAGTACAAACTTTTACCTTGAGAAATTACCATCATAAATGTGTTTTTGGAGATCAGCACTCCCCTGCCCACTTGCAAGGAGTGCTAGCGCTCCTTGCCCTCTTAGCAGGGAGCAGTACAAATTTTTACCTTGAGAAATTACCATCATAAATGTATTTTTGGAGATAAACGCTCCACTTGTTGAGTGCTAGCCCTGTCTCCCAAGAGGGAGCTACTGCACTGGTGGGCTCCACTTTGAGGGAGAGCATTGATCCTGAGGCAACCTTGGGACAAATCCCCATCTCTAAATACAACCTGAAATATCTGAGTCATTACTAATCCAAGTTTAAGGCTAAATCAAGGTAGTCCTAATAAATGATGAAAGTAATATCCATGATCCCAGATATAACTAAGGTGGTTGAGCCCTCAAAGCCTATAAAAGGAGGCATCTCATGGTGAAAAGGAGAGAACAACTAGCAAAATCCATATCATTTTGATTGTGGATCGCTCGAGCAAGGGTTAGACGAAGAAAGTTTGGTGAGGTTGCTACATATGCATATACACTTTGTAAGCACCTTATTTTTGTTCTCATTAATACATGTGCTTGGATTGTTTCCTTCAAGATTGTGTACATTTGTATGAGCTTGTCTTTTGGATAAAACTAGCTTTAAACTGATCATGGTAGAATAGGAAGTATGCTTTGTCTCCATTGTTCATTGGATTCCAAGACTCGCTAAAGGGCTTGGAGATCAATCCCAACTTGGAATGACAGAGGAAAAACTTCACCAAGAGGTACCAAATACCATTCCTCTCACGCATTAACTAGATTAACTATACAAGGAAAGCTAGTGGGTTCAAAGTTAGCATTTTTCTATCTTGGTCATAGGGTCCAAGATCCAAGAGGGAATTCAATTGTCCATAGGGGGATTTTCCTCTAACAAAAATTGACGACTGCTAGATGCCCACCAATGCTTTGGTTTCCCTTACTTGGCATTGTTTTTAGTCTTTTCCTATCTTTAGATCCCATTCAATCGGTTTTTTTGTTTTTAGATGCTGTAATACATTGAAGTCATCCCACAATAATCATGCTCTAAGTTTTCCGAAGTTGTTTGATTGGCTAACACTTTTTCATTCTTAGAAAACAACGCTTCCCTTCCATTACATCCAGAGCACTAGCACTCCCCTGCAGTGCTTTATAGAGTGATACAATGCTCTGGTGCCTTTGTCACAAGAGCACCAATTTTCTATTCTGTTGAAATTTTTTGGGATACCTCTTTTGGGTGTGATTTTTAGTTTTCTTTACTGCTCAATACTTTTTCTATTAGTATGTGTCTTTTGTAAATATTGCAACCATTTTATTTCCAAGGGTTTTTAGATGTTTTGTTTGGTTTCTAAAAGATATTGAAATCACTCTTCCTTGTTTCATAATCAATCTTCCCCTTTGAGATCTAGAGTTGGTTTGATACTTTCTCGTTTATCCGATTGCATGAAAGTTGTTACAAGGAGTTTCAAAGATCTGTGTATTCTTCCATTTGATCTTGAGTTATCTCTTTCCAAGCAATTCCTCCTTGTTTGAGTTTGGTTTTGTTTTTGTAACTTGAATTTGTTTTTCTTCTTATTTGATCATAATGAGAGTGTGCTTTTTGTTTATATGATGTTTTCTTCCAAATTGATTACAACTTGCAAAGAATGAAATATGGTTGACATAAGAAGCTCTGAATCAATATGATTATAATCATATTTTAAAAACAAAGAGATATATTTCTTTTAATGCATTGACTTTTGGATATGAGGATCATTTTATGAATAGTTTAGCATTGAATTGAATTCTTGATTGAGAACAATTACACACTGCTCCTCGTGATTTTTTTTGTGTTTGATAGTGGAAAGGAAAATTTCTTCTCCTTCCCATAAATAGAAATTATTGAAAGAAAAGGTTGTTTATCATTTTTCTTATGCATTTTGGGAATCGAGTCATAATAGCATCAGTTTAATTTCCCTGATTCACCTCCGAAAAGAACAACCACAAAATAAATGCTAATTAAAATCGATCTAATAAAAAATTCTATTAGATTCCTCCACCAACATTAGACTAGGATGAGATCGATTAGGCTATGAGGACAACTCTCCAAAGCATTCAAAACAAACATTAGCATCTTTTGATAGGGAGAGAAAATCCAATCTTCATATAAGCTTTCTTAGATCCCCCTCACATAATACGACCTAGGTCGCATTCGGGAGAGCTAAGAAGATTATCCCTCTGTTATTTGACTATTCATAGTAGTCAAATCAGAGCATTGGGTTCTCTTGAGGTCTAAATTGTTCTCATTTGTATCGTGCTTCGAATTTCAACTGGCTTTGGGTCCTTCCTCGAGTTCTCACCGTCCACTTGTCCCTGCTCTCTTGGAAGGATTTAAACCTTTATCCCACTTCCATACCGCTTGGACTGGACTCTTGATCCACCCACCTGTGGGATGATCATGTTATAGTCCTTAGTATCCATAATATTTAGGGTATTTACAAAAGGTGACTATGGAAGGGAAGTCTTCATTGTACTTGGAACAAATGGTTGTCAAACTCACTCTGCTCCTTAGAGAGTAAATCCATGATTACTGTGTGAAAGCTTGCATCAAGGCATAAGTCTGCTAGGTTAGTCACCATCATACCGCTCCAACTGGACACACCCGCCCCTTATTGACTTTATCACACGATGTTGGATTTCATCACCAACTAGTACGGTCATTGAGAGAAGGCTTGTTTTCCTGTTAGTATTTCTAGATTTTTTAGCGTGTGCTATTGTTTTAATAGTTCTTCAAAATTGAGCCTGTAGACGATAAAGGTCTTTGCTGATCACGTAGGATGCAAGGGATGCCTCCGAAATAAGGCTACCAACCCTTAACTCCTAACTCACCAAAAGAAAACTATCGTGGAGAGGTAGAAAATCATTCTAATGCTGGGAGTGTTGCTACTCCTTTGTTAGAAAATTCAGAAAGAACCTTGGTTACGGTTGAAAATCCCACTCCTCACACTACACCTGTGTCAATAGGTCCTATTGAACCACTCTTGGTTCAATTGGACTCGATCAATACTGTTATAGAAGAAGAAGAAGTCCCAAGTTTACCTTCGAGACCAATTACTAAGACATATATGGGATCCACAAAACCCATTTTTGGTGATGAATATAAGACCCCCATTCATCCTGCAACGAAAATAGATAAACATCACACACCTACTTGTTTTGTATGGAGGACTCCATCAGGGCTAGATATTTATGAGCATTTTGAATACATTCGACAACCTCTTAATCCTCATGACACTCCTGCTGCCAAGGCATGACCATCTGGTCAAACTATTGATCACCCCATTGAATAGGTCATTGATCCTGCTGTTACGTCCACACAAGTCCATCCTAATGCTGGGGTCATCACTTCTACTCATACCCAAAGCACTTCAACCACTACTCCTACCTTTACACCTTTTCTCTCTATGGACCCTCATGTTCCACAGGACCCCGTTGGAACATATTTACACTAGAGAATGAAGACCCTTTCCAAACAGACACAATCAACTGCGGGACATATCCCGACTGGGGGGAAACCACCATCTACTGTATAGATCCCTTTCGGAGGAAAACCATCCTATAGTGGTCCTACCCCTTCAGAGGGACAACCAAGTTTTCATGTTCCTTCCGAAGGACAACCTCCGTTTACTGGTCAAGCCCTAATTGTTAATCCACCTATGGTAGGGGGGGAACCTTCTTTTGCCGAAAACTCTTCACAATCTCGAGGATTATCTTCAGGAGGAACGTTTAATCAGCCCTACACTGGGGGGAAATTATACCATAACCCACAAGGAGGAGTGTCAAATCCCATTCCTTTTGGACTATCTTATGAATAACCTTATTCGGGTGTCCTAAATCCCACCCGGGGTCCTCAAGGAAAACAACCTTATCCTCCCCAAGGGTATAATGTTTATCCTCCCCACAGGGCTAATGTGCATCCTCCTCAGGGACCAAATGTTTACCCCCCTCAAGGGAAAATTGTTTATCCCCCACAACCAAATCAATCGAATTATAACCCTCAGAATCCACCGCGTTTCCCCCCACTCATGAATGTTCCTCAACAATCATTGAATCCCATTTATCCTGGTCAACAACAACCATATGTAGGAGGGCCTACTGGATACAATTACCCATATCAACCACTTTATGGCGTTACTGATGTCCCTATGCCACACCAATATCACCATCAGGTTAACTGACAATTACCCTTTCTTACTACTTTGGATCTCCCAGAATTGTCTCGATTGACCAATGATCCCATACTGCATTTTCGTTTTTGATCCGGATTATTTTCGGCACGAAATGAGAGCGAAGATATAATAAAGAAATGCATAGAGATATTGCAGATATTCAATAATATAACAAAAATGTATTAGAGATGAAACCATAAACACAAATATACATTAATACATGATTTCTATTAATCAAAGAAATGTACAGAGACTATAAAAATACAGAGTGAAAGACTCGCTAGAATGGTGGAAGCTTATCTCTAAGAAGAGATGTGATGGCTACTTGCATTCACAAGAAGATGATTACACTGAGGCTCTGGAGGCATTTTTACAATAAAAAAGAATGTAAAAATTCTTGGACATCCAAAAACCTAACCCTAGGAGATGAAGCGCCAAAAGTCATGTGGGCCCTGTTTGGGTAAGTTAGTACATCAACTTCTCGGGGTCGTAACTTTTGCATACGATCTTTGTTTTAGGCGTATGATAGCTCGTTGGAAAGGTATCATAGAGGAGATTAATTTTGGGGGCTTAATAATTCCTTTGGATATCATTGAGAATATCTATCTCGAAAAACCTTCATTTAGGCCCTCAAAATGGCCTCGGAAGTTAAAACCTGCTAAAAATAGTAAATTGCCAAAATTACTAGAAAACTATTTTGAGCCAGTCGGAAAAGGTGGGTGGCCAATGATATCCACTTGGATCAATCCTCCCTCCTTAGGAAGTAATGGTATCCATTGCGTTGATTTCCCGGGGGAGAGGGAAAATCGTTTGCTGGATCTGCATCTTGGTGAGATGCTTGTATTGTTGGAGACGTCGCGCTGCTTAGTTTGTGGAAGTCTGTCATGAACTTGTTGAAGTTGAGGCTGTTCAACAAGTCGAGATACATGAGAGGAAGGTGTGCAGAAGGAATATTTTCACTTTGCTGCAACCTTGTTGACTTGCTTCTATTGAATAAAAGGTGCAGGGGGCGAGACTGTAGTGGTTGCAGTGTCCTTCTGTTCCCCTTTTGAATAGATTGTGAAGAAGCTGAATTTTGTAGTATGAGATACTAGCTTGCGACACCTTTTAGGTGGAACAATAGTTGGAACTACCTCTGGTATTCTATAGAGATGACCCCCCAAAGTAACAATGACACTATGGGGTCGAGACTCATAAACAACATGGCGCTTCCACATATATGGCTGGCCCAAGACAAC
>SNQJ01S0030471.1:32868-47320 GCA_010110895.2 Picea sitchensis | reverse complement strand
CTACTCGCATTCACAAGAAGATGATTACAATGAGGCTCTGGAGGCCTTTTTACAATAAAAAAGAATGCCAAAATTCCTAGACATCCAAAAACCTAACCCTAGGAGATGAAGCGCCAAAAGTCATGTGGGCCCCGTTTGGGTAAGTTAGTACATCAACTTCCCGGGGTTGTAACTTTTGCATACGATCTCTGTTTTAGGCGTATGATAGCTCATTGGAAAGGTATCATTGAGGAGATTCATTTTGGGGGCTTAGTAATGCCTTTGGGTTTCATTGAGAATCTTGATATTGAAAAAACTTCATTTAGGCCCTCAAAATGGCCCTGGAAGTTAAAACCTGCTAAAAATAGTAAATTGCCAAAATTGCTAGAAAACTGTTTTGAGCCAGTCGGAAAAGGTGGGTGGTCACCCATATCCACCTGGATCACTTTTTGGAGTGATTCCTACTAAATTACCTTCCGACATCCCAAATTTTGACGGTAAACCTGAAGAAGACCCAAATAACCATGTGATGGCATTCCATTTATGCTGTTCATAAAACTCATTAATGGATGATTCCATACATTTATGTCTCTTCCAACACACCCTTATGGGCCCAACAACCAAGTGGTACATTGAAATTCCATGTGGTTCTTTTCAAGATTTCAACTCCCTTTCCATGGCCTTTCTCACGCACTTTAAACTACCCATCCGTTACGAGACGAGTACTGAACTCTTGACCTCCCTTCATTAGACCAACTCAATGCATATCTCTGATCACATTCATGAGTGGAGATGATGACGAAGGTTTATCAAAGCAATAATTCCTGAACAATTATTAGCAGAATGGTTTACTAAATCTCTGTTACCGCTGGTTGATTGTGACATCGCCATGGGCGGTGTAGTCACTGAGGAAGAAGCTATTTCTCAGGATCAATACTTAGATTTGGTTTATTCACAATCTGGTACTTTGTATGAGTTGATTCCAAATGCTACACGTGCCACTACCGATCCATCTCAACCTTCATCAACGTCACATGTAAATGGATTTATCGACACCATCAAAACCCAAAATACATTGCAGTTGACAAGAATAGTAAATCGCTCTGTTTCAACACCCGTTTCCAATTCGACCTCACTCTCCTCTATGTCACTCCAAAATTAAGTCTATGAGGTGAATGCAGTTCAATCTACCCCTTCACAACAATCCGAAGGTAAGAAGAAGACAAAGAATAAACCCAAAAAGAATAATAATAATAATGAACAACCCAAAACTCAAACTCCACCGTCTGCTACTGAAAAACAACCACAGCGGAAACCAAAATTCCCATGTCTTATTTGTGGTGACGATAATTACACCCAAGACTGTCCACATCGCAATGAAGTTGAAATTTTTTTCAAAGAGAATTCCCAGCCCACCGTGTTAACACAACATTTTCCTCAACAACAATCCATGGTTGCTCAAGGACTCGCCCTCCCCATAGGGGGTAGTTCCAACCACCCTCCTAATGATGAAGCCTCGATGAGTGATCATATTTATATGTTCAATGGGATTGATTTAACCACTCGCACTACAACATACGACACACCAACTAAACCTGATAAAGAAAAGGTCACTAACGGTTCTTTATCGGATCCATATCCTGCCTCCGTTATTCCTCCATTTGTTAGTCCTCCATCTGGGTCACTTCAGATATATAAACCTATGCTTGAATCTATATTACGCCCTCCTAAGAGCACCATCCGTAAGTCTACTTTCAATCCTAGTTCGCGTGCCGCCCAAAACTACAACATTGTTGAATATTTGGCTCAAGCACCATGTGCTATGTCTGTGCTGGAAGTTATACAACACTGCCCAAGTCAATGTAGAATGATTTTGGATGCCATTGGCACCATTGATCCCGAGTTGTCCAACAATATCACGTTTAATGTGGACAATTTCAAATCACGACTTTCTCACCAACTCACTTTTCAAATTGATGTTATTTTTCACAACCAACACATTCACCGCACTATTTTGGATGAGGGAGCTTCCACTTGTGTCATGTCAGTAGCTTGTTGGAAAGGATTAAAATAACCTACACTTAACCAATCCCCTATGATGTTGTGCACATTCGATGGGTGAGGTTTTCATCTTCACGGACTCTTGCATTCCTTAGCCATTTAGGTGGGAGGAAAAACTGTCTATGTTGATGTCGAGGTAGTCGATGCTCCCATCGATTACAACTGATTATTAAGAAGAAGTTGGTTTTATGCCATGTATGTCGTCTCTTCCTCGGTGTTTCGATGTGTACAATTCCCTCATCAAGGAAAATTTTTCACTATCGATCAATTAGATTCCTGTACACCCGATGCTCGCGCTTCCGCCACCAACAATATTCCTTTCTTGGGAGATCATAAGATCACGTATGAAAGTGTTGGTGTAGGTATTTTGAAAGAATCTACTCTTATGGGAACTTTCCCTGCACCACTTCCTCCTACCACACAACATATTTCCACAATCAATATGATTTCGACTATGGCCTATCAGTCTTTAGAATCATCTAATCCTTGGCTTGTGTTTAGTCTATTAGAGTTCGATGCACTAGGTGACGCTATGCCACTTAGTCCATCTGAGGCTTCATATGCTGTGATTCAATCCGCCTCTTCCTTCACTGATGACCAATATGTATTGGCACCCAACACTTATTTGATGCCATCTTGGTTGAACTCCTTGTCTTCTGCTTTTGACTACATTTCCCAGATTTTTCCTTCAGACAAATCCATTATGGAAATGCTTAGCATTGATGACGTACCTTGGGATGAAAACCATCATCGATCCTCTTTTCTTCCAACTCTAGAAGAAATTCAGGAACATATACACTCTATCTTCCCCCTCAATGTTGTTTATTCTCCACAATCTCCTATACTTACCCAGGATACTATTTCCGAGGGGAATTTAGGAAACATCTCTTCTATAGTCGTTATTGATATTTCAATCAAGAAATGTATCGTGGAAAATATTAATCTCGGTGCTAATTGTTTGCCCGAGGAAGTGGTTTCTTACACCTCTTTATTTAATGAATTCTGTGATGTCTTCGCTTGGAGCTATGAGAAAATTCTAGGGATCGACCCTTCGATTGTTGTGCATGAAATAAAAACTTACACAAGTGTTAAACCTGCCTGACAAAAAATCCACTTGTTCATCCCAAGAAAACCGCGGCCATAAAGGTAGAAGTTGAGAAATTGTTAAAATATGGCTTTATCTATCTTGTCCCCTTGACAAAATGGATTTCTAACATTGTTTCGGTCACTAAGAAACAAGGAAACATCCGTGTCTACATTTATTATAGGGATATTAATAAGGCTTGTCCAAAAGACAATTACCCCACACCCTTCATCGACCAAGTCATTGATAATTGCACTGGCAATGTCATTTTCTCTTTCATGGATGGATTCTTAGGATACAACTAGATTGACATTCTACCCGCTGATCAACATAAGACAAACTTCATCTTCCCATGGGCAACTTTCGCCTATCGGAAACTACCATTTGGTCTAAAAAATGCTAGTGCTACCTTTCAGCGGGCCATGTCATATGATTTCCATGATATCAAACATATTGCAGAACCTTACCTCGATGATTTACCTGTCCATTCATCCAGTCGATCAGACCATATTGGTCATTTACGAGCTATTTTTATTCGATGCTGGTTCTACCGTATTCATTTGAACCCACACAAGTGAATCTTTGCTGTCAAATCAGTTCGACTCCTCGGTTTCGTTGTCTCCAAAGATGAGATTAGGGTGGATCCCTCAAATATTAAAGCTATCCTTGCTTTACCTCCTAATAATCTGACCCAACTACAAATTTTGCAAGGGAAAACAAACTTTCTTCGTCGTTTTATATGTAACTATGCCAAGATTACCAAAGGATTTATGTGATTGTTGCAGAAATACTTTCATCTGGGATGACACTGCTCAACGATATTTTGATTCTCTTAACCATGCATTGACCAATACACCTCTGTTGCATCCTCCGAATTATGCACAAGAATACATTCTTTACTTGGTAGCCTCTACTTCCACTATCTCTATGGTGTTAGTTCAAGAGGACCCTAACGGTCATGAACATGTGATATACTATCTGAGCAAGAGTCTATCCGGTCTCGAGCTCCGATATTCACATGTTGAAAAGTTGGCTATGGCAGCCATCATTGTTGTCCATATATTTTTCCATTACATATTGTTATTCACTAACACGATCATCGGGGACTCAAACCCCATGTATCATATTCAGACACGCCAATTACTTGGGGGAAAATATTCCAAGTGGATCATTATCCTTCAAGAATTCGATCTCGAGTTTTCTAGGTCCAAATCCAAAAAATCTTTGGTGTTTGCGGAACTTATATGCGATCTTCCCCATACTGATGAAGATACTGAGCCCAAAGATTCTCTCCCCAACGAATCTCTGTTCCTCATTATCACATCCGATCCTTGGTATGGAGATATCCTTATTTATCTTCAAACCCAACGTTTCCATCCTGATATCTCCCATGAAGAACATCGTCGTATTTGTCACCATTCTAAATGCTACGACGTTGTTTAACTCATGATGAGGCTGAACGTGTCCTTAATGATTGTCACCTTGGAGCATGTGGCGGTCACCTTTCTTGGATGGCTACAACTCATAAATATTTATGTGCCAGTTACTTTTGGCCCTCTATCTTCAAATATTGTATTGAGGCTACCAAACAATGCCCACCTTGCCAAGTTTTTCATTACAAGGCACGCACCCACCTCTCTCTGCTGCATCCCATTGTCGCCATCAACCCCTTTGCAAAATGGGGCATTGATTTTATGCAGTGTAATCCTACCTCAGTCGGGAGGCATGGTCATATAATCATTGTCATTGATTACTTCACAAAATGGGATGAGGCTATGCCTACTTTTCTTAATGATGGTCGTACTGCAACTCTTTTCATATTCAACCACATCATCACTTGCTTTGGTGTTCCAAAATCCATTATCACTGATCACGGTTCACATTTTCAACACCAAATGATGAGTGAGTTACATGCCAATTTAGGTTTTCTCCATGAGAACTCATCCCCTTACTATCCTCAAGAAAATGGACAAGTTGAAGCTATCAACAAGGTCCTTAAAACCATGATTCAACGCATGGTGGGGGAAAAAAAAAATCTTGGCATCTACAAATTTTCTCTGCTCTTTGGGCTTACTACAGCTCAGTGAAAACTTCTACTGGATTCACTCCTTTCTAGTTAGTATATGGCATAGAAGCAATTTTACCAATCGAGTGTGAAATTCCTTCATTGAAACTCAAATTAGAACTCTTTCCCCATACTTTTGCTAAAGAAGAATGTTTCCTATATTTGAATAGGTTGGATGAAACACGTTGCGATGCCACTCTCATTAACGAGATGTATAAAAAATGAATGAAGAGTCAATATGAAAAATCTGTCCACCCTCGTACTTTCACAGAAGGAGATCTAGTCCTCATTTATGACCAGGCTCACGATAAATTAGGGACAAGAAAGTTAGAACCTCTGTGGCATGGCCCTTACATCGTGAAACATGTACTATATAGAGGTGCCTATGATCTAGTTGGCTACAACAAAATCTCCCTTGGTGAACCACATAATGGGATTTACCTTAAAAAGTACTATGCATAGAACATCAAGCATGCGTGCTTTGTACACTATTGTACTATAGTTTTGGTGTGTCTTTTTCTCTTGCGTATATGAGTTTTGTCTCAGTCGCTTATACTTTGACTTGTGATTGTGTGCGCATATGACATCTTCCTTTCCTATATTTGTCGGGTTTGTGAATGCACTAGTCGACACACCCAGAACATTGCTTCTGCAGCTTGGGTCATTTACCACTCTGATGAGTTAGTGAGTTCAGGAGGAGTTTGCCTAGGATCGAAAACCAATAACATGCCACAATATCATGCTGTCATTGGAATTTTAACCGAGGCCTCCTCTCTAGGTATATCTCATATTTAATCATTAACCTAGACTCTCAACTCATGTTCTGTCAGCTTAATCGAGTCTACGCCATTCACAATCCTATCCTATTGCGTCTCCACCTACGAGTTCATCATCTTGAAAGAATGTTTGAATTTATAGAATATATACACATACCAAGAGGAATTATATTATGGATCGATATCTCGCACATAGATGATTTTTTATAAATAAAATAAAGCATATAAAACACATCGCATGTAAAATAAACACATCACACAAAGATTATTTGCAAACATCATTGGCTCCACAAAATCTCAGATATGTGTATATATATACCGCGTAAGAGAAAAGTGTTTGGTTACATAAAAAATGTACATAGAAGGGAAAAATTTGGGGCCCTCATGCCCATGAAATCATCATACAGACTACACAAAACATCAGGAGGATCCTAATCCTCCTGCACCAAGTTGTGCTCTAAGGAGCACACCACTACACGGGCCACTCGTCTAAGCAGGTTGTTCAAACTCTTGGGAACTCTTACTGTATGTATTTGTAAATGCATGGGTACATCTCACCTCTTGAGAGGAGGGAAACCCATCGTAAGACCACATAGATTTCTCTCAACCTCTCAGAGATCCCCCACTGCTACCTCGTTCTCTAYAGATATCTGTGCATCTCTGTGATTCCTTAGTTCTAGCATCTCTGTCGGACATGTTGCACCTCTTTCTGCATGGTGAAACAATACATCTATTAAAAACCCCTCTAGGTACACATAAAAATAATATAAACTTTAAAATAAAAATAACACTTGACAAAGTCTTTGGTTTCATACCTGACGCATCCCAGTCTATCCCATATGGTAGTACCAGGTCTAGGCTACCTCGGAAATATACTCTGTCGTATGGAAAGTATGCAATGACAATCAATTGACATCTTAACCAAACAAATAAGTCAACTGTGAATTTGAATTTTGAGTTGGTTCCCAACCTTGGAGACAAACTCATCCAACGTTCCATGCATGGTTCACCCACTATTCACACCATCAATGCAATCTGCGGTTGCATCTGTGGGATTCGCTCTAAGAAGAACGAAACAAAAAAGGAACCATATCCAAATTGTTTCTGTTTCCCCGTCCTGCATTTTGACATTTGATCCTTCACATTGTGAAGGAAAGCTGCGCTCCAATTGAACAACCTTGTCTCCATGCATTGTAGATCATAAGCCAATTGGGATCTTGAAGTCAAATGTGAACTGGTGCTACCTGCAAAATTGGTGATGGAAAACAAAATTGATCGAAGAGGAAAATCTCTAACCTCTTTGATCACGATTCAGCCTCCAACCAATGGCGATCTCAGAATACGATTCGACACCATCAACGCGATTTGCGGTTGCATCTGTGGGATTCTCTCTAAGAATAATGAAACAAAAAAGGAACCATATCCAAATTGTTTCTGTTTCCCCATCCTCCAGTTGAACAACCTTGGCTCCACGCATTGTAGAGCATAAGACATTTGAGATATTGAAGAAAAATGTGCACTGGTGCTACCTTCAAAATTCGTGATGGAAAACAAAATGGATCGAAGAGGAAAATCTATAACCTCATTGATCATGATTCGGCCTCCAACCAATCACGATCCCATAATACAATGATTTTCCACATACTCTTCGACAAGCACTGGAACTTCCCACTGTTCGGATAAGATGATAGGGGCCCCTCTCTTTGAGAGTTCGGTCTAAAAATATACGTCCTCTAGCTCGATGGTGAGCATTTGCGGCCCAATCTAAAATGCATGTTCAATGTTATTCCACAACCCAATCATATACTCAAGTAAAATGACTTCCTTTTTCATCTTCTACAATTTAAAATACTTGCGGAGGCTGCAATTACTCAAAGCGGCCCTCGTTGGGTGGTTTTGTAATGCGGATATGTCATCGAGCTTATGCTCACACTCCTTCCACTCAATCATGGCTTTTATCAATACAAACCACAAGAACAATCAATTAAGATCCATTAATCATCTCATTATAGCATTTTTTGGGTAATTTTAGCTTAAAAATCAATTCATTTTTTCATTCTACGCCAACACTCCCCTAAATGCATACAAAGAGCGCCAACGCTCCCATGGAGTGCATATCGGGGCACCAAAAACATGATCGACGCTCCCCTCAACCCTTTGAGCGAGCGTCGATCTATTTCGATGCCTAGGGCTCTCTACGACATTAAAAATGAAACAAAAAAATACCTAAAATGAATTTTTAAATCGTATAAAATGATTGGAAGGAGTTAAAGACCAACCTAATCCAGACGGAAGTAGAAATGACTGATCATAGCTCTAATGCCAACGGATTCAAAATCGCTCTCCAAAGTCAAATTTACCACTGCTAGAAGATTTTGGCACAAATGAAATGGTAAAAACATTTTTTAACCCTATTTCATTGATATAGACTTCATTTTTTGCTAACCTATATTTTATTTTGGGTTTTAAAATCATTTTGGAGATGTCATTAATACCTTGGAATGTAGATTTGTCATCACTCGCAGGTCTCAAAGAAGTATTGGTGCATTTAACCTTGTCACACCGACGAGCATGATCTTAGTTCCTTCTCACACTCGAAAAAACATGAGAACACAACATAGTAGAATTTTCTCTCTTTTTAAGAATCGCAAGGATACACAAAAAAGGAACCCCCTGGAGTCATATTTAAGTTATTTTTAGACTCTCTAAACCTAAAAAACCACCGAGTTTCCCTTCTCTAGACTCGTTAAAAAATTACACATTAAAGGGCCCATATGGGACCAAACCCTTACTTCTTCTAGTTCGTCAAACAAAATAAGAGGAACTTACCGAAGGTGAGTTATGTCGAGCATGTGTTATCCTCCTTGAGCTCATAAAAATAAAAAGAGGTACTGGTCTATATGGATGGGGGAAAAATTGAAGTAAGCAAGCCAAGTCGTTTTTGGAAACATCACATGTCACTTTTGCAGTCGCTCTTGAACATAACACATTGTCTTTACATTTTAATCCGCTGAACCTTTGCACTGAACCAATCATATGATTTTATTTACTCCTTTGGGTCACCCGATGAAAGTCAAAATATCCATTGCATCATGTTTTCGTACATGTCATGTTTTTTTCGTTTGTGCCCCAGTGTTCAAGGGAAGTATCCGCTTCGAGGGTCAACCATAAAAAATTTCCAGTTTCAATACCCGTGTCAGTCCATATTCATTTGATTCACCATATTAAATCTCTATGTCAGTTTCATGTCGTTGATGGGGGATACATCAAGGCCCTCCTTCGACGAGCCTTTTCTTGTCAACTTCAACACATCATCCGAGAATTAGACTTAGAAACCAATTAGTACCTTGGGACCTGCATGCCTCAATGGTAGGACTCCTCACTTTCAAATGTGGGTTTACATCATTGACCTATGATCGGATGGTTCCACGAATGTTTGACTTCAACTCATCTATTCACATTCGTTGGATTGTACTAGGGTACCTTGAGATTCATTAACATCATTGGTGATTTCCCTTGCACTTGTTAACGGTTTACATTATTGACTGGTAATCAAGTGGTCTCTACCATGTTCGACATCAAAACATATATTCACATGGTTAGATTTGTTCCACATCAAGATCGGTAAGAAGACCATGGGTTGAGTGTTTACTTTGATATCTACTTTACCCAGGCTGCGAAAGGAGATCATTTGAGAATATTGATATATATACTGTCACATAGATCCAGTTTGTATTGGTCCATGGCTATGTTTTTTCATATCATATATCCATTGTGTAATTCTCATGGCTACGATAATTTCATGTCATGGAAGCATAGATCCACATTGTATCATTGGTGGCTATACCTTTCCATCAATATGATTATGGATCCGCAGTGTATTTTATGGAAGCCATACCTTGAAAGTCTTTTATCACTCAAGCATAGGTATGCCTGCCTTGGGTTTGAAACATGTCATTAAATTTGTCTGATGGTTGTTTGCAGCTTCTACTAGGTTCTCTGACTTCATACCCTTGCTTCGAAAAGTCTACAAAGTACTTCAATTATCAGTTTCCATTTTCTAACCTCGCACTTTGGGGGGAAATCTATTACACATCAAAATTACTCACTTCGATGATGTTTCATTGTCATTGTCGCAAGTGTNAATATGATTATGGATACGCAGTGTATTTTATGGAAGCCATACCTTGAAAGTCTTTTATCACTCAAGCATAGGTATGCCTGCCTTGGGTTTGAAACATGTCATTAAATTTGTCTGATGGTTGTTTGCAGCTTCTACTAGGTTCTATGACTTCATACCCTTGCTTCGAAAAGTCTACAAAGTACTTCAATTATCAGTTTCCATTTTCTAACCTCGCACTTTGGGGGGAAATCTATTACACATCAAAATTACTCACTTCGATGATGTTTCATTGTCATTGTCGCAAGTGTCGCACTTTTGTCACAAGTGTCGAAGAAATAATTCTGTCATTTAGCCAGTGTCACATCGCGGAAGACATCATAAGAACACTTGATATATCCTCTAAGACTAGTTAAAAGAAGGAAAAATATAATTTGGCGAAAAGTAAAAACTTTTACCTTGAGAAATTACCATCATAAAAGTGTTTTTGGAGATCAACACTCCCCTACCCACTTGAAAGGAGTGATAGCTCTCCTTTCCCTCTTAGTAGGGAGCGTTGTAATGCTTTGCGGCTCACTTTTAGGGAGCACCGATCTGTTGAGCAAATCTTGGGGACAAATCCCCTTTATCTCTAAAGACAATTGAGAAATATCCGAGTCAGTTTGGCTCGAATCCAAGTTTAAGGATGGATCTAAGGGGAGTCCCACAACTGATGGAGTAATATACTCAACTTATCCCAAGAATATCTAAGGTGGTTAAGCCTCTCAAAGCCTATAAAAGGAGGCATTCACATGGTGAAAAGGAGGAGAATAATCAGTGAAAAGTATTATCATTTTGATTGTGGATCGTTCGAGCAAGGGGTTGGACAAGGAGAGCTTGGTGAGGCTGCTACATCTTCATCTACACTCTGTAAGCACCTTATTTTTTTCTCATTAATACATGTGCTTGGCCTGTTTGCTTCAATATTGTGTACATTTGCATGATCTTATCTTTTGGATAAATCTAGCTTTAAACTAATCATGGTAGAATAGGAAGTATGCTTTGTCTCCGTTGTTCATTGGATTGCATGAATCATTAACGGACTTGGAAATCAAGTTCAACTTGGACTAAGAGAGGAAAAAAATCATAAAATGGTACTCATACTTTCTTCCTCTTCTCTATTGATTAACTTGTTGGTTGTGGAGCCTGATTATCTTCCAGATTCAGAGGTCTTTGTTTTTAGCTGTGTTTATACCCCATGAAGAATTTACACCCTAGAAGAATATACACTCTTCCATGTGGGGGAGTGTAGAGGGGGGTTACTCCCTCTACAAGGTCCAGAGGGGCTATCCCCCCGGCTGGGGGATTCGAGGCAAGAGGGCCCCTGAAGGAAAAATTGCCTTATAAAAGTATATTGTAATTTCATTGTAAATCTGGACCATTCATTATAAGGTCGCATATCTAACAGTATAAATTATGATAGGGTTTTTTTCCCTATAAGGAAACCTCTTTTATGAGGTAAATGTATTGCAGCTAAGTATGATAGCGAATATTGTATTTTGAGATAGGAGACTATCAGATAAATAAGAGGAAGTTACAACAGATTTGATGTAGGTTGTATCTCTTCGATTGTTGGATAATAATAAAGAAAGGACCTGGCAATTTATTTGGTGGATGTATCCCACACTAGGTGAACCATGTATATCTGTGTCTCTATTGTATTGTGTATCTTCTATATTTTATTTCCGCAATTGTTTTATTTTATTGCTCCGTGATCCTGTTTTTCTAACATAGATTAGCTATGTTTAAAGGAAAGTCAGTGTTCAAAGTTATCATTTTTCTATCTTGGTCATAGGGGTATAATATTCAAGAGGGAATTCACTTGTCCACAGGGGAATTTTCCTACAACACAAATCTTGAAGGAGAAACTGTTGCAACTGGGGGTGACGTCAATGAGGGTTTTGGTCCATCTCTTGGTATTTGTTGGTTAAGTGGTGCACTAATGATCCGGATTTTATGAGAAGAACGAAATGAATATAGATTATTAATAGGTTCTTAACAAAAAATAACAGAGATACAGTAAAACTGGTTTTCTATTCAATAACAAAATAAGATGAAACTGCAAAATGCAGCGGAAACAAGTTTGCTGGAATGGCGACGACTTATCTATGAGAAGAGATGTGAGGACAGAGTGCATTCACAAGAACAAGGTTAGAATGAGGCTCTGAAGGAATTTTTACAATAATAAAGAATGCCAAAAACCCTAGACATCTAAAAACCTAACCCTAGGAGATGAAGTGCCAAAAGTCATGTGGTCCCTGTTTGGGTAAGTTAGTACATCAACTTCCCGTGGTTGTAACTTTTGCATATGATCTCCGTTTTAGGCATGTGATAGCTCGTTGGAAAGGTATCATAGAGGAGATTCATTTGAGGGGATCAATTATGCCTTAAACTATCTTTAGGGATCTCAATCCCTAAAAACCTTCATTTAGGCCCTCAAAATGGTCCCGAAAGTTAAGACTGCTAAAAATAGTAAATTGCCAAAATTGTCAGAAAACTGTTTTGAGCCAGTTGGAAAAGGTGGGTGGCCATTGATATCCATATGGATCAATTCTACCTCCTTAGGAAGCAATGGTCTCCATTGCGTTGAGGTCCCCCATCAGATGAGGAAAATTTTGCTGAATTTGGCCCCGGGTGAGCCACTTGCCTTGGTGCAGGAGCTGCCCTGCTTTGATGACTCGATAAAGCTGGATCATTTGTTGTCGAGTGCCCTTGATCTATCTGTCCATAATATGATCATTGGATTCCTTTTGTATGCATTCAAGGTTGAGCTCTTTTGGTGTTAGCTGTTCTGCTACTTCTGAGGTGTCCAATAATGGTGGGAAATAAGGGAGAAGGAGATCCACGTTGAACACAGGGTGTAGGCCAAGGAAAAGAGGAATGTTGAGCTCAAAAGAATTATCCCCCACAACCTTGGTGATAGTGTACGACCCATAATGGAGTGGGTGAAGCTTCCTATGGGGTCTTGTAAGGCATTGTTTCTGCAAGTGCAACCAAACTTTGTCACCCAGCTGAAACTTATGTGGCATTCGATGTTGATCATGACACTGTTTGTACTTGTCATTGGACTTCTATAGGATATCCTGAACCTGTTGGAAGATGTGATGGATCTTCTCAATGAACCGGGTGGCTTTGTCAGCTTCATTTGGAGTAGGAGATGGGTCAGTTGAGGTGACCGCAAGGGGAAGTGCAACATCTATGGGACCTAATGGTTGGAATCCCAACCCCACTTGAAAGGGGTTGTGGCTGGTTGAGCTATGCAAATCTTAGTTGTAGCCATGCTAGACATAGGGAAGGCTCTCATCCCATGTGCGAGGGTGCTTTGAATTATACATGCGAAGGATATGCACAATCATTTGATTTACAACCTTGTTTTGGCCATCTGTCTGGGGGTGGAAGGATATGGATTTGGTGAGCTTGGTGTCCAATAGTGACCAGAGGCTCGACCAGAGTGTGATGAGAAATATATTATCTCGATCTGAGACAATGGTTTGTGGGATTCCAAAATTTACCCAGACTCATTCAAGGAAGATCTTGGTAGTGGCCTTTGCTATGATGCTCTTCTTGCAGGCAACTATAATAGCCATCTTAGAAAAATGATCAACATCCACAAAAACATAGTCATTTCCCCACTTGGTGGATGGGAGGCCCGACATGTAGTCCATTGAGATGGATTCCCATGGCCTGTGAGGAGTAGGAAGAGGGGTGTACAAGCTTTGTTTCTTAGTGGTTGGTTTGGCAATAACGCATGCATTACAAGACCTGATATACTTGCTGACCTCCTGTTGAAGTTTTGGCCAGTAGAAATGCTTCTGTAGAATCACCACTATATTTTTGATGCCAAAGTGTCTTGCCACCTGACTGTAGTGGGATTCAAAGATCAGCTTCGCTCGCTCACTTGATGGAACACAGATATGGCCCAGACGACACAAAAACCCATCCTGAAGATGGAAATTATCGACAACTCCGTTTGCACCCAACATTTGGTAGGTGGTGGTGAAGTCAGTGTCTGTCTCATAGAGTTGGGGCCATCCAAATGTATCATGGCCACAAGATTCTAGCATCGTGGTGAATGCTGCAACTGGCGGTTTACTGAGGTGATCAACGACGTGATTGGTGCTTCTTGTTTTATACTTGATGTTGAGGTGGAATTGATGCAAGTATGTGGACCACTTTTGATGGAAATCATTATGCAATTTTCCTTATGTCTACATGAACTGTAGTGGCTTATGATCAGTGTGGATGACTGTCTCCTTCCCAAGAATGTAATGTCTCCACTAGCGGCATGCTTTCACAATGGAGTACATTTATTTTTCATAAGTAGGGTA
>SNQJ01S0030471.1:6286-32858 GCA_010110895.2 Picea sitchensis | reverse complement strand
TTTTATTGTAGTTGATTTATTCCAAGTGATTTTAGATTTGATTCGGCTAGCAATTTGGCCAAACCCTGACCTTTGATAATTTTAGTTGGTTTGACTTCCAGGTCAAACTCTTGGATTTTAGCCAGCCACCTGCCTCTTCTTCCGTCGCTGTCTGGTTGCACCAATATATCTTTAACAAAACTTGACGACACATAAGAAATGAACTTCGAGTGCAATACGTAATTTCTAAAAGCCTTGAGAGATTTTACCATTTCATAAGCTTGTTTTTCCAAAATATCATATTTCAGCTCAGTGTCCCTGAGACTTCTGCTAAAAATCGCAATAGGCCACTCAAAACCTTCATCATTTTTTTGTAACAATACAACTACGATTGTATGTTCATAGGCAAAACAGAAAATCAAAAACTCTTTTGTGTAAACCGGGCTTGCCAAGACTAGAGCTTCGCTTATTACTTTCTTGATTCATTGAAACGATGCTTTGTATTCGTTTATCCATTTCACCTCGCTATTCTTTTTAATCATATCTCTAATCAATTTAACAATTTCAACAAAGTTAGGGATGAATCTTCTTAAGAAGTTTATTTTTCTTAAAAAAAGATAAATTTCTTTTACATTTCTAGAATATTTATGGTATCTATAGCCTCGACCCTTTTGGGATTGATTTTGATTCCATCTCTTGAAACAATATGACCCAAGAGTTTACCTTCTTGCATTGCTAAATGGGATTTCTTGGGATTTCTTGGGATTAAGTGAAAAACCAAATTTGCGACATTTCTCAAAAGTTTTTTTGAGGTGTGTTAGATGTTCTGCATCAGATCTAGAGAAAACAGTCAGGTCATCTAGATAGATAACGATGACCTTATCTCTTTCTCCCATGAAAGTGATATCCATGGCTCATTGGAAAGTTCCCCCTGCATTCTTTAAACCAAAAGGCATTTTGTCATACATAAAAGTACCCCAGGGGGTAGTGAACGTAGTTTTTTCTTTGTCATCTTGGTGTACAACAATCTGATTGTAACCTGAAAAACCATCAATCATGGACATTTTGTTAGCTCCAACTACTTTTTCTAAAACATGATCCATCTTAGGTAATGGATAATTTTCTTTAAGTGATGATCAATTCATGTTTCTAAAATCTACACACAGTCTGATCTCACCGTTTTTCTTTCTCACTAGGACTAAATTGGCTACCCACTCAGAGTATCTTAGTGGGACAATGATTTTAGTATCCAAGAGTTTTTTGACTTATTTTTCTATTACTGGTAGTAGGATAGGGTTAATCTGTCTGAGTTTTTGCTTGAAAGGTTTTACACCTGGTTTCAGAGGAATTTTATGTTCCATTATAGTAGTGTCATAAGTTCTCAATTCATCATAAGACCAAGTGAAAACATCTTTATATTATCTAAGCAACTCATCATACTTACTTTTGATTTTTGGGGACAAGTATTTGGATAATTTCACCAACCTAGGATTTTCTTCGGTACCTATATCGCAATCCTCGACCTCCTTCGACTGAGGCTATAAGGTAGACTTCAAAGGGACGTCATCAGGGTTGAATAGCCTTTCTAAGGGGATTCGACTCTTAGGTATCTGATTATTTTATAAAACCAACATCTAATGGTTACGATTTTATCTTGGAGCTTTTGGGGTTCTTCGCCTTCCTGCATGATCCAAATGGGATCATTCTAGTTTTCTTGGTCGGCATGAGTTTCCGTAAAGTTGTCTACTGTCTCTAAAAATTTTCGGAGTTGTTCATAGTCTTCAAAAACATGCCAATGTTGTATGTTTTTCGGAATGGAAGGCCTATGTCTCATTAATATATGGTATTTTAATTTGAAATCCGTGGGAGGTGTGAACGTTGAAGCTGCTTTGGCTAATTCATCAGCTTGGTGATTTTCTGCTCTTGGAATATAATGAACATTAACAGAGGAGAAATTTTTTTCGATCATATCCCAAACACAATTCCAATAAGATCTTAACCTAGGATGTTTGGCCTGGTATTGACGATTTACCTGTTTCATGATTAGCTCTGCATCGCCAAAGACTTCCAAGTTTTTGATTTTCATTCTCCTGGCATTTTCCAATCCTAGTACTAGGGCTTCATACTCGCATACATTGTTAGTGTGGTCAGTATTCCATTGTAATCTATAAGAGAAGGGGTAACGAATTTTTCATCAGGGGCCACAAAAAACACCCCAGCTTCGCCCCCAAAATAAGATGAGGCATCATCAAAAAACATCTTCCAAACACAAGTGCTATATACATCCTGTTTTACTTTCTCTTTTTATTTTTTATTTTTTGTACAACTTTCTTCTACACATATATCGATATCATCATCGATATATAAAATACAATTGCCTAAATCCTGGTCAACAATATAAATAGGGTAGTTTTTTTGGTTATGTGGATCACTTACCGTGAATGCTAACTTGGTTTCTCTGTACAAACGCATGAACTGTTCTCCAAAGACTGGGATTGTGGCATACGTCATGTCAAGTTGGAGGGATCCACCAAGTTTAGCACCCCAAGACTTGGATAAGAGCATACCATACTTCGGGGGTATATCAATGATAACCACATCCATTAAAATGACTTTCACGGGTATCTGTACAAGATTTATGACTAAATACTTCATCATGCCTATACACTTAACCTTTCTTGAATCAAAAGAATATAAATCTCCATAAGGTATGGTAATTTCAATATCGAGTCTCTCCATAATGGCTTTAGGTATTACATTGTGAGAGGCTCCATAATCTAACATGCAATTATGGAGTAAGTGATTGTGCATAGTCAGAGTGATATAGAAAGGGGCGATGGTGTCTGTGGCATTGTCGAAATGTGGGATGAAAATTATGTTAAGCTTGTCATCTTCTAAATTTATAATATCAGCCTGACTTTCATTTTCTGAAAAATTGATTAATTTGGAGATTTGTTTCCTGTAAATTGGATTTTTTTCCAGTTCAACAAGAGGTATAGGGATTTTGATTTTATTTATTTCATTTTCCAGATCAAAACTTCCTATTGTTTTGTCGATCTCTATGGTTTGGGTTTCTAACCCCTTCTTTTCAATTTTCCTTTGTTGTGAGGTTTTAGTTTCAATTACAGGGACTTCCATTTTCTCCGCATTCATGGCTGATGTTTCTGCTGACTTTGTCCTGATGAGATGTGTGTCAGCTGTATTAATTCTTATAGTCTGTTTTCAACGATTTTTGAGACTGACTCGTCCATTTCACCTCTCGACAGAATATTTTTCACTGGGGGAGTTGCGAGGCTCTTGTTTCTAGGTCTTAGGTTATACTTTTGATGGAGTTCAACCATTATATTGTCTGCAATTCTCTGATAGGTTGAATTTTCAATAATACCGTTGTTTTTGTTTTTTGCAGATCTATCTTTTGTAGTTGCAGATATTTCATAATCTTGCTTTGTTAAAAAAGGTTGTAGGCAGTCGTCACCAAGATTATTGATGTCTTCTTCTAGTTCCTCAAAATCTTCCACCTCTTCTCCTCTGATAAAGTTTTCTCTTTTAAATGGGGTTTGGATTTTTTGATCCTCATTCTTAATATGTGTTGGTGGATTTTGAGGGTTAAGATTCCTTCTGAAATCCTTTCTGGGAAAATGCTCATTTTTCACTTGATCTAGTTCCATCCTTGAGATCTTGTTTGAGATCTCTTTGATTATTCTTTCCATGTTGTCTATTTTGTCTTCCGAAGATCTTCCTAATCCGGACGGTCCCCCTTGATCTCTATATCTTTTGGTCTCTTTGTTTCCAGTTTCAACTTTGGTTTTAAACTTTCCTAATGCCATCATGTTTGACTCAATATCTAAGGCATCATATTTCATATTGGTGAGGTCTACCAATCTCCTCTCCCTCAATAATAGGGAGAAATCAGGGTCAAAAGCCCCAACGAAGGTTAATTTCGTTGTAGGTTGGGAGGGTTTAACCTCAGCTAGGATCTTATTATACAATTTATTGAAACTCTGAGTGAAATTGAGGATTGATTCAGAGTGTTTCTTTCTTAGAGCCCGAAATTCAGTTAGATAATAGAGATGGTATTTCCTTTCCCCCCCACTATCTAATAAAAGAATTTTCAAGTTCCTCATAAGAGGGTATAGATCCTGCTGCTAGGCCTCAGAACCAGGTTCTTACCTATCCTTCAAAAGTTTGAACTAGGAGTCTCGAATAGACATCTTCATGTTCAATTCCAAGGATATTGACAAATTGGTCAAATAAATTGATGTGTTCGGCTACAATCAAATCACCCTCTCCTGTGAATTTCAGAATATTCTTCATGTAGTTTTTAGGTAAGTCATGTAGGGGGACTAGGAGGACCAAAGGGGCATATCTAGTAGCCACATTTGTGGCTTATCTAGTTTCCACCTTTGCAGATCTTTTACCTCTGTTGGTGAAAGAAACAGTTGGGAAAATCTCAGTTTTAAAATCAGGCAAGACCAAACCAGGCTCAAAATCTATATTCTTATTGGTAGGTAATTCCTCGTAATACAATGGGGTATCCGATCCTTAAAAAATATATCTAGTGTTTGACTGTGTAATTTTAGGTTGATAATACTTATTTGTCGATGATACAGTCTGTTCAATATATCTTCATGATTTTAATTTTTTTTTGGATCTGGAACAGGTGAAGTCTGTTTGTCGTCTGGGTTTCTTCTGTTATTCTTTCAGTTAAAAGCTAGTTTATTTATTGTGGATTCTCTAAGTGAAAGGTAAGGGTAGACTTATAAGGTTTTTGATCTTTGTTCACTATCAAAGATAGAAAGTGTCAATGTCATTCTTCCCAGTGAAATGCTTTGTTTCTTCGCTCCTCGACAACAATGCCAAAAATATGTTGTTTCTGAGTTTGTACTTTAAGACTCTAAAGTACACCGTCAAGGAATCCAAAAACAAAGAGAGTGATAAGGATAAAAGGTAGGTTACATGAAAGGGCTATGGATGATTCCTTAACTGTCTCTGTCTAGCTTCCCAATTTTCCTGGATGCTAATGTCTCTTTCAATTATTGCCCATGAACGTTCTAACTCAATCCGATTATTTTTTGTCCATAGGATGGTGTTAAATAAATTCAAATCAATGCTCCTTTGATTCGATAGTCCAGGTTCGATATTAGGTTGTCGTGTAACTGGAACAGTCATGAGGAAAGGAGATTGAAATGATAGATTTTGTGTTTTCTTTAAAGGTTTGCTATTTCTGTTTCAAAACATATAAGAATAGCTCCAAAAAACCTTGAATTAATAGTATGACGAAACTAAAGGCCGTTTTTGGTATCCGAGTTAAATTTCGAAAAGGGAATGTGCATGAAATGAAAAGAAAACATAGAGCTGCTGAAAAAGGTGAGGTATCAATTGAAGAGGAATCTCACTTTGTGACAGAAGAAGAAAAATAGTTAGGAAGAACTCTTAATGAAGCATATGATATTGAAATATAAAAAATTTGCAGGTCTTGTATCTGCTGATAGCTGATACAGAGAAAAGGCTGTAAAAGATTAAATTGCAAGAATAATCAATTACCACAGTAGAGGTTGTACTAAATTGTAGTTAAGCATTCATTAAAAAGATATATGAAAAATATGAAACAACGGAGAAACACATAACTCAAACTTGGCCAGATCTAGAATCTTCAATCTGTATTCGTATTAATTTAAAAATATCTTCAAATTCTTCTTTACAATGCGTCCAGAAAAAGCCCTTGATCTGTATCCTGAAATTATATTTATACCAGACCCCTAATGATTGTTGGTTGGTGATCTCCTAACTCCTAGGGGAAAACGGTTACAAGAATTGCAAACCCCAACCGTTTACATGATTGCCATTTATTTTCCTATCATCTCGATAATATAAGTTTTTAAAATGATACTTCATTGTTTTACTGAAGTATCTCCTTCTTTTGACTTGATACATTCAATACATTTTTCAAGAAGATGTACAAAATTTCTGGGAGACTCTGGAATATCCTTTGCTTCAAATAAATAGAATTTTCTCTGAGTTTCTGGAAGCCGATCTTCAATTTCCTTACCAACAAACTTGATTGATTGAAATTTCAAGTTTGGTTTCACTAGCCACTTGTTTATTAGGGTAGCATCCATTTCCTTTAATTGTGAAATTTCAATGAATTCGTTCAAACCCTCTTTGAAATTCAACTGTTGTCTTACAATGTTTATCTATCTTGATTGCCCAGTGCAATTGTCTCTTTCAATACCTAATGATTCCTTGTTCAATAAATCAAATATTCTTTCACTATCATCTTTGATTTCTTTGACTATTTTCTTATATTATGCTGTTTGTTTCCCCTACCTTGAGCATGATATCACCTCTAATGCTTTGTGACAAAAATATTTAAAAATTTTGATACTTCTTCATTTTCAGAACATACCACTGCCTTTTGGAAAGTGGCCTTGATTCTTTAGCTTCTTTTTCCTTACAAATAATATTATCAAAGCATTGCTTGTTTCTGAAATAATTGAATAATAATCTCTGCCAGGAAATTACTTTCCTCTTCTTTCATGTTCTTTCTTCGTATGTATTTCCAGTGATTGGTCCCGAAAAATTTCAGGTCTATAACCTAACCTTTTATTGAATTCAATTTATCTTGTAGTTGTCTTACCAATTCTTCTTTTTGAATAACCTGTATTTGGCTAGCTTGCATCTTCTTGTTCATCTCGTCTAGACTTGATTTAAGTGATTGAATTTCTTGCTTATCAGCAGCTCTGGCCTGCTCTATACCTTTATTTATTTCTTCTTTGATACTTTTCTAAGTATATTTTAGTTGATTTTACAACTGGTTTATCATATCTCGTTTACCTCTGTTCAGATTTCTCTCATATTGCTAACGTGTGAATAGATTTATTGTTTCCAACGCTTTCATGGAGACCGCCACCTCTGTGGTGAAATCTCCTTCTTCCATGTTTTTCCCATCCACCAAAACCCTGTGTTTATTTTCCATACCACCTTCTCTCAGATACATCTCCTGTTTTAATACAAACTTCCTCTTTTTCTTGAAAGGTATGTCGAGGAGGAGGAATTTCTTCTCTGGAGATAGGGTGAAGGTCACTAGCATATATGACTCCTCCCTGAGGGAAACCAAAAGTAGACTGTAAAGGGATCAAGGAAGTGATGGTATTACCCAAATCTGTGGATTATTATTTTCCCACATTGTTTTGGGGGTATCAATATGAATAGTAGATGATGAAGGGGGGTAGATTGACTGGACTCGAGATGTATCTTAGACCCTTTTTCTACTTATCACGGATTATTTAATACGTGGGAGTTATTTGTTTTGTGAATATCCTTCAACCTCCTGTGAGTTTTCCACGGTAATGCACTTTGATACGTACTTTACGTTGAAACTTTGGGGGAATATTTTTCTTATTCAGGAGAGGGATGTTGTTGTAGCCCTACAATAATTTGGGAAAACCACTTCATTTGTGTCTTTGGAAGGTTAGAGGACTGGTTTGTAAGTCGAATGGTAATATACGTACCACACTTCTTACCTCTTCGTAGGTTTGACCCCTTTGAAAATGTCATTGCTAGGGGATTCCTCATGTTCAAATACTTTCATGCCACGATTGGGCCATGTGGCTTCCCACTGTTAGATAAGGGTCATGCTTCCTATGTTCGAGATTCACCAACTTGAGCTCTTCAAGAGATACAACTTCAACTTTGGAATGACCCAAATTTAGCAGTGAAAACCTTCCAATTTGTACGAGAAAGACTAGCCAAAATTTCTTTTGAGTTGTCTTCATATCTATCCCAATACCACTTGTTATTCTCTGATAAGCTACCTCCCTACATACTAGTCTATCAAGGAGGAATTTTGGAAGTGCATGAAGAGGGATAGAACATCCGAAAACCCTGATATGGAGAATTTCTCCTCAATAAACCAATCGAAACCTCCTTGAGGTTTCCTATGACCGACTCTAATATACGGGGGTGGTGCATAGCCATACATCTTATGATGCGATATCCTGCAATGAAAAATTTAAGTAAAATAATAACACAGCATTTTCTTACCACGGCTTAGAATGATATTCATGAATTGGTTGAGCTGGGTTCCATCTGCAATTCATCAAAGGGAAGGAGTTGTGAAACATATAGCGTCCATGGTGTATGCTGACATGTAAAAAGCTACTAGTCTACCACTAGACCTCGTTGTTTGATACTCCATAACCTCCTTAGCTAGGTTATCTAATAGCATTTTGTTCCAATTGAAGCTATAGCCTTTGGTTGCTTCATGTAAAAGGGGCACCTATTCTACAGGAAAATCGGTAGGACTCATTCAAAGAGGCTATGGCATAAACGTTATGGGTATCGTACGAATTTTGTTGAGTGTCTCCACCAGTCTTTGATTATGCTAGGGTATGTTTGGTCTTTTTCTGTGCATTCTTTCCTTTGAAATTCAATTACGAATTCTTTATTATAAATATGTTTAAGTAGGGACCCGCCCGGTTGTACATTACTTGTATATGCTCGAGTCTGAAAGAGCCGATGATGACCCCTTGAATGTCCAAAATGCTTCTTTTATGCATGTTTGTCCTCTCTAAATCCCAACTGATCATATCATTGTATGTCATGAGTCATGGGCATGTAGCCACTTTGTGAAGTTCAGACCCTGCTATGTGCCAGAGTTTATTTTCAGAATTGTCGGGAAAACTCTTGATTTCGTAGTCCAGGGGTTTTCAAAATTTTGCTTCCATGATTTGATGGAATCAATGACATGTGGTGTAATTATCCCGGAACCACGACATCTCGCTTTTGGGTTAGATATTTCCAGCTACTTCTTCACTTTTCTTAGGTGCCTTTCTAGTGCCGCCAATGTTGTTTAAAGGCGAATTCATCCTGAGAGAAAAATGTGTAAGCTTGAAGATAGAAATTCACCACGAATTCAAATGATAAAAGAAATGAAATTGAAAAAACAATCCTCTATTAACTGCTCTTATTACGATGGACATCTTGAACTGGTGGTAAAACTTTAATGTCAATGGGGAAGATATTATTATAGATCCTTGATTAAGTAAAAAACACATCTATATTGGATTCGTTACCAAATATTACTGTCGTATATCAGGGATTTTCAAACTGGAGTTTCAAAAGGTATTCTTTCACCAAATCCCGAAATTCAAAACACGAAAAGTCATTTTAATCCTTATTAATCCCATTTTAAACTAACTTAAATTCATTTTCCCAAACTTTGTTAAAAGATTCACGATTTGCATTTTGGAGTTTCGGGGATCCTGTACCCAAGAGTTATGTCATAAGAAAACCCTGGATCGCTAAATCACGATGGGATTAGTTTAAAAGCTGATTAGCAGTAGCAGCTTTAATCAATTAAGTTAGTAATTAACTTCTTCTTTTTGGAAAATCGGGGACCAGGAGTTCAAGGGTTGACACTTTGACAACACTTTGATACAAAGAAACTGGAAACGCGAAATATTAAGTTGTTGATTGTGTTTAAGAATTTAATTAATCACAATTAGAGGATACTTTGTGAAATGCGTGTTGGGACTTATAACTTTTTTTTATTATTGCTTTAATATAAATACTTTTTCGGGATTTCGGCACCGGGAATGCAGGTGGTTAGTTAGGAAAACATGCTTTTTGAAATGTTGAATCTCGAAATGCGAAAAATCGAAAGATTTTTTACTCTTTAAATGCAAGGCTCAATGACTAACAAAAACAAAGCTTCAGTTCTAAAAGGATAAAAAAATAAATTTCTTATCAACACCCCATCGAGAGATGACCTTCACGCATTTCTTAGAAGAGATCAAGGAAATAATACTTACTAGAATTGGAATGCCTTGAGTATCACATGCAATTTCACATTCCAAGTAATAATAACACTCTGAGGCCTAGACTAATATACAACATGGCGTTTCCATAAATGAGGTTGGCCAAAAACATCCCACAAACTTCGAGGAGGAGAAACATCACCTCGTCTTTGAATGAAGCGATCTTTGTACAACGATGGAAACCTTTGTTAGGTGATGCGGATATAAACTTCCTTTGATGATCCATCCAATGGTGTAGGTTGTGGGTAAATTTTAGTTCATTAGCATTAGCCATAGGGTTGAGCCATCCAATGATGAGGTTCTTTTTGGTTGAATTACATGCATTAAGATGATAAAGAACAGACTGCTCAGTGCCACTAATTCAAATTTTATGAGAAGAAAGAAATGAATTCTGATTATTAATAGGTGCTTAACAAAAAATAATAGAGATACAATAAAATTGGTTTTCTATTCAATAATGTAATAAGATGAAATAAAATGAAATGGAAATAATCTTGTTGGAATGGTGTGGCTTATCTCACGAGAAGAGATGTGACGACAATAATAATTCATAAAGAGAGAAAGGTTACCTACTTGAGGCTCACGAAGACATTTTTACAATAATAAGAATGCCAAAAACCTACATCCAAAATCGTAACTTTTGCATCACGATCTCCATTTTAGGTGTGTATTAGCCCGTGGAAGAAGGTATCATAGAGGAGATTCATTTTTGAGGGGCTGAATCAACCTTTATATATGTTGTGGAGCTCTATCTGAAAAACCTTCATTTAGGCCCTCAAAATGGCGGAGTTAAGACTACTAAAATGATAGAATTGCCAAAATTGTTAGAAATTGTTTTGAGCTAGTGGAAAGGTGGGTGGCCCTTTGTCTTCGTATTTGAAGTGTCCTTTCACTCGACTGTAGTGGGATTTACAGATCATATTTTCTAAATCACTTGATGGAACCTTATGGCCCGGATGACACAACAACCCTATCGTGAAGATGGAAATTATCGACAAGCGCGTTTGCACCAACATTTGGTAGGTGGTGGAAGTTAGGAGTCTGTCTCATAGAGTTAGGGCCATCAAATGTCCCATAATACAATAGTCCTAACACCATGGTGAGTCTTGTGTGGCGATGCAAGGGAGGCAATCAGTGACGTGAGTGGTGCTTCATGTTTTGTACTTGATGTTGAGGTGGAATTGCTGCGTTAATGTGGACCACTTTTGATGGTGATCATTCTGCAATTTTCTATGCTTGCATGAACTGCAATGGCTTATGATGATTGTGGATGACTGTCTCCTTAACAAGAATGTAATGTCTCCAGCGTCATGCTTACTGTGGAGTACATTTATTTGTCATAAAGTAGGGTTCTTACGAATAATATTTGACAGTGTCTTACTATGATAGAGCCCACTTGAGAAATTTGGCCAATGCTGAATGAGAACGACACCCACAACATGAAGCAAATCATCTGTCTCAATCTTAAAGGGATGTTTGTAGGTATAATGGTAGTGAAAGTACTAGGGCTGAGCACAAGTGCTACTTCAAATCATCGAACCTTGTTGTTGGGATAAACCCCATGAAATTTTTTCCTTACCACCACACCTATTTAT
This sequence comes from Picea sitchensis, assembly GCA_010110895.2. NCBI lineage: Eukaryota > Viridiplantae > Streptophyta > Pinopsida > Pinales > Pinaceae > Picea > Picea sitchensis. The sequence goes on along the minus strand of SNQJ01S0030471.1, from coordinate 21,466 downwards.
TTGGTTGAGGGCCCATGCAATATGGTAGAATCCCAAACACGAACCTGCGGTAGAGTGGCAAGGCCTAAGAAGCTCAAATATCGGTGAGTTTTGTTGGGGAACATCTAGTTATAGATGATGAATTGTATTTTGTTTGGATCCACATGTATGCCATCTTGATGTGATGTAGCCGAGGTAATGGACCTTATCCATGGCCGAAGGAGCATTTTTCCAAATTTGACATAGATTGTGCTACCGTAGGGTGTCTGCGGGGAGCCTGTGGCGAATATGATGTAAGTGTTCGACCCAAGTCTTGTGTAAATTAGAATGTCATCGGATACACCACTACAAATTATTAGTGTTAGATGGTGTGGGGATATCATCCATCATCCTCTGAGAAAGTGGTTGGAGCATTTGTCAAACCAAAGGGCATGCCAACCATTCAAAAATACCTTCCTTTGACTTGAGGTGGTATTCCATACATATGTATATTCTATCATGACCTGCTGGTAGCTAGACTTGAATCGATCTTACCTATGATATCAGCCCCATGAGTTGATAAAGAGGAGGTCATCAATTCGAGAATCGAAGAGTACCAGTTTATTGATTTTATTTAGAGCCCAATAATCAATACAAATTCGCCAGGTCCCATATTTCTCCTACACAAGCATGATTGGACTTAAAAAAGGTGATGATATTGGTTGGATGTACCCCTTGTGGAGAAGTTCTTGAATCTGTCTCTTGATCTCCTCATTCTCTAACAAAACGAGACGATAGGCCGGCCTATTGGAAGGCAGTGTGTCTTTGGGGTCGAAGATCGATGGGAGTTCTTGACACAGCTGATCAGAGTACCTATAGGTGAGAAGATATTTGATTATTCTTCGACAACCTTATCTATTTGCTTCTATTGTGTGGAGAGGTTGGCCACAGATACCATGGATGTGGCTGTGATCTTCTATTCACTTTGAGAAAGAATCGTAGAAGACAAACTTCGTCTAAGAGATAAACCTTCCTACATTTCTTAGCAGAGATCATAAAGGAAATATCACTAGAGTGGGGACTACCTCAGGTATCTGTACAATTTCCTGTTCAAGTAATAATAACACTATGAGGCATAGACTCATATACAACATATGACATTTCATAAGAAAAGGTTGGCCCAAAGAACATCACAAACTTAGAGAGGAGAAACATCACACAAGCCTCATCTTTGAAGGGATTGATCATGCGACAATGGCTTGTTGGCTGATGTAAGTTAGAAAGCTGTAGCGGCAAAACCATCCAATGGTGTAGGGTTGTGATTGTGTCGTTGTTGCTAGCCATGACCAAACTCTGAGATAGAGTTGTGCTACAGCTATCAATGATGAAGTGTAGCGAAGGTGCCTTTTACCCACATATGAATGGAAGAGGCACTCTCCTTCTTCCTGCTCGTTTGGTTCCACTAGGAGGCTGGAGCTACGGTGGTAGCAATGGTGGCATTGAGTTTCCGCATCAATGATCCATATTCCCTTTACGGTTCTAGCTTCGAGTCCAGAATCATCCCCGATTCAAAGTCTTTCCTTGACCGCAGTGACTACTTTGGAAGTGGAAGTCAATGATGTATTATCGGGGAATGCCCATGGAGTCGCACCACTTCCCGAGTATCTTTCTTTGTTTTTTATTGCCCTTCATTGCGGCGGCGTTTTCCTAATACTTTCCATATTTCCTCTATCCTTTGAATTCGGTTAGTTGGGCTGCCTTTCTGGATTTTGTTGAAGTTCGGGCCCATTACCACATCTTTTTTGAGCTTTTTCTCGATTTTGGCGACATATCGGTAAGTGTTCCCAAGGATGAGATATCCAGAAATTCCATTTCCCGGAAACCGGATGTATCTATCGAGCAAATAATAATTGGGCACTAGATGTCAATCCCGGAGTCTTTGATACCTAACTTTGGGTGCAAGGTATGAAAGATATTTGTGAAATCTATTGCTTGGTCTCTTTCTTGCCATGGTGTGGTCCATTTTATCTGGTCATCATAGCTTCCAACATGGTAGTATTGTTCCTTTACCACATCCACGAAAAATCCCAAATGGGTCGGCCCCGTATATTCCAGAATCTTCTATGGAACTTTGATCCTATTAATTTTCCCACCAATTTTTGACGTGGGGAATGACTTTGAGGGAGCACAAAAGTAATATTTTCTCTATTCGAAAAGGATTATGGACAAAAAAATATCCTTATTCTAGTGGATTGGATGCAAAATATCCTTCTAGTAAATTGGATGGAAAAATATCATTGGATGCATGTTGTATGTAGTCGAGGTTGAGTTCTTTTGGTGTCAACCGTTACGCTGCCTACGAGGTGTCAATATTGGTGGAAAATAAGATTGGAAGGAGATCCCCACGTTGAACGTTGTAGGCTTGAAGGGAATGTTGAGCTCAAATAATTATCCCCCAATGGTGATGGAATTATGCATATAGCAGTGGAGTGAAGCTTAGATGCAGGGTCCTATAAGGCATTGTTTATGTAAGTGCAACCAAACTTTTTCACCCACACAGCGAAACTTATGTGGCATTCGATGTTGATCATGGCGTTGTTTGTACTTGTCATTTGACTTATGTAGAGGATATCATAACCTGTTGGCGGATGAGCTAGATCCTCTCAATGAACCAAGAGGATTTTTCATCTTCATTTGGGCTGAGGAGATGATTTGGTTGAGGTGACCGCAAAGGGAAGTGAAACATATATGGGACCCAATGGTTGGAATCTGAACCCAACCTGAAATGGGTTGTCTGGATTGTCTCTGAAACTGGTTGTAGCTATGATGGCCATAGGGAAGGATCTGTCAATAATAGAGGGTTCTTTGAATTATACAAGCAAAGGATATGCACAATCATTAGATTTACAACCTCGGTTTGGCCGTAAATGCAGGGGTGGAAGGTTGTGGATTTGGTGAGCTTGATGTCAGTGAGTGACCGGAGGCTTGACGAGAATGTGTTGAAAATGTGACTATCCTAATGCGAGATAATATTTTTGTGCAGGATTCCAAAATGTACCCGGACTCATTCAAACAAGATCTTGGCGGTGATAATGATCAATCAATATCAATCTATCAGATCATAGAGATGGATTCCCATGGCTGTCGAGTAGGAAGAGGGTGTACATGCCATGTTTCTTGAGTGAGTCGGTTTGGAAATAGCATAGGCAGTGAGGACTTGATATACTTGCTGACCTCCTATCAAAGTTTGACCCGATTAGAAATGTTTCTCTACCATCTGCTTGTATTTTTGACGCCGAAGTGTCTTACCACCTGGATATTTTCGGCCAGTAGAAATGTTTCTCTACCATCACCACTGTCTTTTTGATGCAAAAGTGTCCTGCCACCCGACTATAGTGGGCTTCCCAGATCACCTTTGCTCACTCACTTGATGGAACATAGATATGGCCCAGATGACACAACAACCCATCCTGAATATGGAAATTATCGACAACTGCGTTTGCACCAAACATTTGGTAGGTGGTGGAGAAGACAAGGTTTGTCTAATAGAGTTTGGGCCATCCAGATGTCTCATGGCTGCAAGAGTCTAGCACCGTGGTGAGTGCCATGAATGGAAGTCTGTTGTGGAAATTAATGATGCGATTGATGCTTCCTCTTTTATACTTGATGTTGAGGTGGAATTGCTGCAAGTATGTGGACCACTTTTGATGGTGATCATTCTGCAATTTTCCCTATGTCTGCATGAACTGCAGTGGCTTATGATCAATGTGGATGAGTGTCTCCTTCCCAAGAATGTAATGTCTTCACTGGAAGCATGCTTGCACAATGAAGTACATTTCTTTTTCATAAGTAGGGTACTTATGGACAATATATAACAGTGTTTCACTATGATAGGCAACCGAGTGGTCGTGCTGAGTGAGAACGATGAACACAACATAGTTTGAAGAATTTGTCTCGATCTCAAAAGGATGTTGCAGGTCTAGTACTGAATGCACTGGGGCTGAGCACAAGCACTTCTTAAAATCATCAAACACTTGTTTTTGGGACTGCCCCCATGCAAATTTCACCTTACCACCACCCCTGTTTATTTGGTTCATGGCCCATGCAAAATGGGAGAATCCCAACATGAACCTATGGTAGAAATTGGCAAGGCCCAAGAAGCTCTGAATCTCAGTGAGTGTTGTTGGGGATTTCCAGTCATGGATGACTTGGATCTTGGCTGGATCCACATGTATTCCATGATGATCAATGATGTAACCCAGGTAATGGACCCTGTCCATGCCGAAGGAGCATTTTTCCAAGTTGGCATATATCTTGTGCTGCCGCAGGGTGTGTTGCCGCAGGGTGTGCAGAACCTGCTGAATATGCTACAAGTGTTTGACCCAAGTCTTGCTGTAAATTAGAATGTCATCCAGATACACCACTACAAAAGTATTTGTGAATGGTCACAGGATATCGTCCATAATCATCATGAAAGTGGCTGGAGAATTTTTTTAACCAAAGGGCATGACCAACCATTCAAAAAGGCCTTCCTTTGACTTGAAGGTGGTCTTCCATACATTTGTCTCTTCTATTAGGACCTTGTGGCAACCAGACTTCAGATCAATCTTACTGAAGTATTTGGCCCCCATGAGTTGATCAAGGAGGTCATACATTCGGGGAATTGGGTACTAGTTTCTGACTGTGATTTTATTCAGATCCCAGTAATCAATAGAGAGTTTCCAGGTTCCATATTTCTTCTATACCAACACGATTGGGATCCCGCAAGGTGATGAGCTAGGGAGACTGTGCCCCTTGTGGAGTAGTTCTTCAATTTGTCACTTGATCTCCTCATTATCTAACAAAGAGTGACGATAGACTATCCCATTGGGCATCGGTGCACCGGGGGTCAAATCGATGGGGTGCTTGACCTGGCAGTTCAGAGGTATCCCTGTAGGTGAGGAGAAGATATCTAAGTATTCTTACATGACCTTATATACTTTCTTTTGCTGTGTGGAGAGATCAACTGTAGAGACCCTGGATGTGGCGGTGATATTTTTCTTATTCTGAGAATGAATCACGAAGAAGACAAACTTCCCTGTATGAGAGATGAACTTCCTGCATTACTTAACAGAGATCAAAGAAATATCACTAGGTGGGACTGCCTCAGGTATCCTATACAATATCCCGTTCAAAGTAATAATAACACTATGAGCCCTAGACACATATACAACATGAAGTTTCAATAAATAAGGTTGGTCCAAAAGAACATCACAAACTTTGATAGGAGAAACATCACACAATACCTCATCTTTGAAGGGCTTGATGTTGTACGACAATCGACATTGTTGGCTGACACGGAGATCGCTTCCTTAGCAGAGCCATCGAATGTTGTAGGGTTGTGTGTGTGGCATTGTTGGCAGGGCCAACCTCTTGACGACCTCTGCTGAGATGTAGTTCTCCTGGCTACTGTTATCAATGATGAAGTGAAACTGGGTGCCTTTTACCCACATTTGTGAATGGAAGAGGCACTCTCCTTCTTCTGGCTCATCTGATTCACCAAGCTGGAGCTTAGTGGTAGCAATGGTGGCATTGTGTTCCAAGTCAATGATCTGTCTTCCCCTTTCTGGTTCTAGCTTAGAGTCATAATCCACATCTAATTCAGAGGCTTTCACTTTGGCCACCAGCAACTGCTTTGAGAGGAATTCAACAGTGTTATGCCAAGGGATCTTATGGAAGTCGCACCACTTCCCAGTATCTTTCTTTTTCTTTCCGGTGTCCTTCTTTGATTGTGGCTTGGACTAGTTGTCTTGATACTTTCCATCTTGTCCTTTGTTTGGTTGGTTGTGGCCGCCCTTTCCTAGATTTTGTTGTGAGGGGTTCCTAGGCCCAAATTACCGCATCTTTTGTTTGAGCTTCTGCTCGATTTTGACGGAATATCGGTAGGCCACGCACAAGGATGAGATGTCCAAAAATTACATTTCGCTCTGGATGTATCTATGCAAAGAACCATGATACCTGAGAACCATATGTCACACTGAATCTTTGATACCCAACTTGGTGCGCAAGGTATGGAAGATATTTGTGAAATCTAGCACTGCTTGGTCTCTTTCTTGCCGCAGTTTGGTCCATTTGGTATACAGGTCATCATAACTTCCGATAGGGTGGTATTGTTCCTTAATAGCATCCCTAAAGGATTCCCAGGTGGTCGTGACTGAAAATAATGAGGTTTCCCCTGTTTCCTTTTGATCACAGAAAGTTTCTTACCAATCTTTGACATGGGGAACAACTTTGAGGAGCGCAAAAGTAATATTTTCTCTATTCGAATATTTATAGACAATAAAATACCCTTCTAGTAGATTCAACCACTTGTCTACAACATATGTGTCTATCTGACCTTTAAATATAGGAATATCGTATTTTATTTGTACCTTGAAGGGGGTGGTGCCACTGTTTGAAGAAGATGCGTCACTTTTTGTTGCGTGTAGGATTCCTCAATCAACAGTTTGAAAGGATCTCCTATCCCATCATTTTTCTTTTCTCCTACCATGGGAGGTCTCTTGGGAATGTGAGATCTTCTTTCCTCAAGAGAAACAAGCTCGAAACCCAACTCTTTGTACTCCAACCTCGTTGGGGACATGCATTAAGACAACAAGGAGCATACCGCTCTGATACCACTGATACATATTTTATGAGAAGAACGGAATGAATACAAATTATTAACAGGTGCTTAACACAAAATAATAGAGATGTAGTAAAACTAGTTTTCTATTCAATAATGATATAAGCTGAAACTGTAAAATGTAGCAGAAACAAGCTTGCTGGAATGGTGGCGGGTGATCTCTGAGAAGAGATGTGATGACAACATGAATTTGCAAGAAGAAGGTTACAATGAGGCTTTGAGGACTTTTTAAAATAAGAAAGAATGCCCAAAACCCTAGACATCCAAAATGTTAACCCTAGGAGATGAAGCGCCAAAAGTCATGTGGTGTCCGTTTGGGTAAGTTAGTACATCAACCTCCCAGGGTCGTAACGTTTGCATACAATCTCCATTTTAGGTGTGTGATAGCCCATTGGAAAGGTATCATCGAGGAGATTAATTTTTGGGGCTCATACATGCCTTTAAATGTTATTGAGGAGATCAATCCTGAAAATTATTCATTTAGGCCCACAAAATGGCCCCGAAAGTTAAGACTACTAAAAATAGTAAATTGCCAAAAGTTTTAGAAAACTGTTTTGAGCCAGTTGGAAAAGGTAGGTGGCCACTGATATCAATATGTATGAATCATCCCTCCTTAGGAATAAATGGTATCCATTACGTTGAGGTCCCCCATCATATAAGGAAATTTCTGTTGAATTTGGCCCCAGGTGAGCCACTTGCCTTGGTGCAGGAGCTGCCTTGCTTTGATGTCTCGATAAAGTTGGATCCTTTGTTGTTGAGTGAACTTGATCTATCTGTCCAAAATCTGATTATTGGATGTCTATTGTATGCAGTTGGGATTGAGCTCTGTTGGTGTCAACTGTTTTTCTACTTCTGAGGTGTCCAATAATGGTGAAAAATAAGGGGGAAGGAGATCCACGTTGAACACTAGGTGCAGGCCAAGGAAAGGAGGAATGTTGAGCTCAAAATAATTATCCCCCATGGCCTTGGTGATATTATGTGACCCATAACGAAGTGGTAGAATCTTCTGATGGGTTCCTATAAGGTATTCTTTCTGTAAGTGAAACCAAACTTTGTCACCCACCTGAAACTTATGTGGCACTTGATGTTGATCATGACAATGTTTGTACTTGTCATTTGACTTCAGTAGGATATCCTAAACCTGTTGGTGGATGTGCTGGATGTGCTAGATATGCTCAATGAATTGGGTGGATTTGTCGACTTTAGTTGGAGTAGGAGATGAGTCTGTTGAGGTGACCACCAGGGGAATTTCAACATCTATGGGACCCAATGGTAGGAATCCCAACCCCACTTGAAAGGGGCTATGGATGGTGTAGCTATGCAGGGCTCAGTTGTAGCTATGATAGAAATAGGGAAGGCTCTCATCCCATGTGAGAGGGTGCTTTGAATTATACATGTGAAGGATATGCACAATCATTCAATTTACAACCTCAGTTTGGCCATCTGTCTAGTGGTGGAAGGCCATGGATTTGGTGAGCTTGGCATCCAACAATGACCAGAGGCTCGACCAAAATGTGCTGAGAAATCGACTATTCTGATCTGAGAAAATGGTTTATGGGATTCCAAAATGTATCCAGACTCGTTCAAAGAAGATCTTGGTAGTGGCCTCTGCTATGATGCTCTTCTTGCAGGCAACTAGAATCACCATCTTAGAAAAGTGATCAACAACCACAAAAACATAGTCATTTCCCCGTTTGGTGGATGGGAGGCCCGACATGTAGTCCATTGAGATGGATTCCCATGGCTTGTCAAGCGTAGGAAGAGGGGTGTACATGCCATGTTTCTTAGTGGTCAGTTTGGCAATAACACAGGCAGTGCAAGACCTGATATACTTGTTGACCTCCTATCGAAGTTTTGGCTAGTAGAAATGTTTCTGTAGAATCAACACTGCCATTTTGATGCCAAAGTGTCCTACCACCTGACTGTAGTGGGATTCCCAGATCAGCTTCACTCGCTCACTTGATGGAACACAGATATGGACCAAACAACACAACAACCAATCCTAAATATGGAAATTATCGACAACTACATTTACACCAAACATTTGGTAGGTGGTGGCGACTTCAAGGTCTGTCTCATAGAGTTGGGGCCATCCAGATGTCTCATGGACGCAAGAGTCTAGCATCATGGTCAGTGCCATGACTAGTGATATGTTGAGGCAATCAGCGATGCGATTGGTGCTTCCTTTTTTATACTTGATGTTGAGGTGGAATTGATGCAAGTATGTGGACCACTTTTGATGGTGATCATTCTGCAATTTTCCTCGTGTCTGCATGAACAACAGTGGCTTATGATCAATGTGGATGACTGTCTCCTTCCCAAGAATGTAATGTCTCCACTGGCGACATGCTTGCACAGTGGAGTACATTTCTTTTTCATAAGTAGGGTACTTACGGATAGTATCTGATAGTGTCTCACTATGATAGGTCATGGGGTGGTCGTGCTGAGTGAGAACGGTGAACATAACATAGTCTGAAGCATCTATCTCAATCTCAAAAGGATGCTACATGTCTTGTAGTGAAATTAATGGGGTTGAGCACAGGCGCTCCTTCAAATCATCGAAATCTTGGTTTTGGGACTGGCCCCATGCAAATTTTGCCTTACCACCACCCCTTTTTATTTCGCTGAGGGCCCATGAAATATGGGAGAATGCCAACACGAACCTGTGGTAGAAATTGGCAAGGCCCAAGAAGCTTCGAATCTCAGTGAGTGTTATTGGGGATGGCCAGTCACAGATGACTTGGATCTTGGCTGGATCTACATGTACACCATGATGATCATTGATGTAGCCCAGGTAATAGACCCTGTCGATGTCGAAGGAGAATTTTTCCAAGTTTGAGTATATCTTGTGCTGCCATAGGGTGTGCAAAATCTGCTGAATATGTTGCAAGTTTTCGACCCAAGTCTTGTTGTAAATTAGAATGTCATCCAGATACACCACTACAAAATTATTGGTGAATGGTCACAGGATATCATCTATAATCCTCATGAAAGTGGCTGGAGCATTTGTTAAACCAAAGGGCATGACCAACCATTCAAAAAGGCCTTCCTTTGACTTGAAGGGAGTCTTGCATAAATCTGTCTGTTCTATCGGGACCTGGTGGTATCCAGACTTCAGATCAATTTTACTAAAGTATTTGGCCCCCGTGAGTTGATCAAGGAGGTCATCGATTCGGGGAATCGGGTACCGGTTTCTGATTGTGATTTTATTCAGAGCCTAGTAATCATTACAGAGTCGCCAGGTTCCATATTTCTTCTGTACCGACATGATTAGGCTCCCGCAAGGTAATGAGATGGGGAGGATGTGCCCCTTATGGAGTAGTTCTTGGATCTGTCACTTGATCTCCTCATTATCTAATAAAGAGCGATGATAGACTCTCCCATTGGGCAGCGGTGCACCGGGTGTCATATCGATGGGGTGTTTGACCTGGCAGTGTAGAGGTACCTCTGTAGGTGAGGAGAAGATATCTGAGTATTCTTCCAAGACCTTATCTACTTGCTTTTGTTGTGTGGAGAGGTCAGTTGCAGAGACCCTATATGTGGCTGTGATATTTCACTTATTCTAAGAGTGAATCACGAAGAAGACAAACTTCCCCATCTGAGAGATGACCTTCCTGCATTTCTTAGTAGAGATCAAGGAAATAACACTAGGTGGGACTTCCTCAAGTATCCTATACAATTTCTTTTTCAAAGTAATAATAACACTACGAGGCCTAGACACATATACAACATGAAGTTTCCATAAATAAGGTTGGCCCAAAAGAACATCACAAACTTTGAGAGGAGCAACATCACACAATACTTTGTCTTTTAAGGGCTTGATGTCATGTGACAGTTGACACTGTTGGCTGACGCGGAGATCGCTTCCTTGGTGAATCCATCCAATGGTGTAGGGTTGTGGGTGCAACGTTGTTGGTAGGGCCAACCTCTTGACGACCTATGTTAAGATGAGGTTCTTCTGGCTATCACTATCAATGATGAAGTGCGGTGGGGTGCCTTTTACCCACAATTGTGAATGGAAGTGGCGCTCTCCTTCTTCTGGCTTGTCTGGTTCACCAGTATGGAGCTTAGTGGTAGCAACGGTGGAACTGGGTTCCATGCCAATGATCCATATTCCCCTTTCTGGTTCTAGCTCAGAGTCATTATCCACATCTAATTCAGAGGCTTTCACTTTGACCACCAATGACTTCTTTGAGAGGAAGTCAGTAGTGTTATGTCAAGGGATCTTATGGAAGTCGCACCACTTCCTAGTATCTTTCGTTTTCTTTCCGGTGTCCTTCTTTGATTGTGGCTTGGACTGGTTGTCCTGATACTGCCCATCTTTTCTCTATCCTTTTTTTGGTGGGTTGGGGCCACCCTTTCTTGTCTTTTGTTGTGAGGGGTTCCCAGACCCAAATTTTCACATCTTTTGTTTGAGCTTTTGCTCGATTTTGACGGCATATCAGTAGGCCACACCCAAGGATGAGATGTCCAAAAATTCCATTTTGGTCTGGATGTATCTATGAAGAGCACTATGATACTTGAGCACCAGATTTCGCTCTAAATCTTTGATACCCAACTTGGTGTCCAAGGTATGGAAGATATTTGTGAAATCTCACACTGCTTGGTCTCTTTCTTGCCGCAATGTGGTCCATTTGGTATACAGGTCGTCATAACTTACTACAGGGTAGTATTGTTCCTTAATATCATCCCTGAAGGATTCCCAGGTGGCCGTGAATGAAAACGAAGAGTTTTCCTCTGTTTCCTTTTGCTCACAGAAAGTTTCCCACCGATATTTGACATGGGGAACGACTTTGAGGAGCACAAAAGTAATCTTTTCTCTATTTGAAAAGTTATGGACAAAAAAATACCCTTCTAGTAGATTCAACCACTTGTCTACAAAATATGTTTCTATCTAACCTTTAAGTATAGGAATATCGAAGTTTATTTGTACCTTGAAGGGGGAGGCGTCTCCATTCGAAGAAGATGCATCACTTGTTGGTAGCCGCAGAAGGATTTGCACAAAACTATCCATCATCCTGTTCCCCTGTTGCGTGAGGGATTCCTCAATCAACAGTTTGAAAGGATGTCCTGTCCCATCATCTTTATTTTCTCCTTCCATGGGAGGTCGCTTGGGCATGCGAGATCTTCTGTCCTCAAGAGAAACAAGCTCGAGACCCAACTCTTTGTACTCTGACCTCGTTGGGGACATGCATTAAGACGACAAGGAGAAGATCTCTTTGATGCCATTGATCCAGATTTTATGAGCATAAAAAAATGAATATAGATTATTAATAGGTTCTTAACACAAACTAACAAAGATATAGTAAAACTAGTTTTCTATTCAATAACAAAATAACCTGAAACTGTAAAATGCAGCGGAAACAAGCTTGCTAGAATGGTGGCGGCTTATCTCTAAGAAGAGATGTGACGACAATGCACATTCACAAGAAGAAGGTTACAATGAGGATATGAAATCATTTTTACAATAAGAAATAATTCAAAAAACCCTATACATCCAAAAATATAACCCTAGGAGATGAAGCACCAAAAGTCACTTGGTCCCCGTTTGGGTAAGTTAGTACATCAACTTCCCGGGGTCGTAACTTTTGCATACGATCTCTGTTTTAGGCGTGTGATAGCTTGTTGGAAAATTATCTTCGAGGAGATTCATTTTGGTGGCCCAATGATGCATTTGGATTTCATTGACGAGCTCTATCCCTAAAAAACCTTCATTTAGGCCTTCAAAATGGCCTCGAAAGTTAAGACTGCTAAAAATAGTAAATTGTTAGAAAATTGTTTTGAGCCAGTTGGAAAAGGTGGGTGGCCACTGATATCCATATAGATCAATCCTCCCTCTTTAGGAAGAAATGGTATCCATTGCATTGAGGCCCCCCATCAGATGAGGAAATTTCTGTTGAATTTGGCCTCGGGTGAGCCACTTGCCTTGGTGCAGAAGCTGCCTTGCTTTGATGACTCCAATAAGATGGATCCTTTGTTGTCAAGTGCCCTTGATATGTCTATTCAAAATCTGATCATTGGATTCTTGTTGTATTTAGTCAGGGTTGAGCTCTATTGGTGTCAGTTGTTCTGCTACTTCTGAGGTGTCCAATAATTGTGGGAAATAAGGGCGAAGGAGATCCACGTTGAATACTGGGTGTAGGACAAGGAAAGGAGGAATGTTGAGCTCAAAAGAATTATCCCCCATGACCTTAGTGATAGTGTACGACCCATAAAAGAGTGGTAGAAGCTTCCGATGGGGTCCTGTAAGGCGTTATTTCTGCAAGTGCAACCAAACTTTGTCGCCCAATTGAAACTTATGTGGCACCCGATGTTGATCATGGTGCTATTTGTACTTGCCATTGGACTTCTATAGGATATCTTGAACCTGTTGGTGGATGTGTTGGATCCGATCAATGAACAGGGTGGCTTTGTTAGGTTCAAGTTGTGCAGGATATGAGTCGATCAAGGTGACCGCAAGGGGAAGTGCAAAATCTATGGGGCCAATGGTTGGAATCCCAACCCCACTTGAAAGGGGATGTGGATGGTTGAGCTATGCAGGGCTCGATTGTAGCTAAGCTAGACATAGGGAAGGATATCATCCCATGTGCGAGGGTTATTTGAATTATACATGCGAAGGATATGCACAATCATTCGATTTACAACTTCGATTTGGCCATCTGTCTGAGGGTGGAAGGACGTGGATTTGGTGAGCTTCATGTCCAGTAGTGACCAGAGGCTCTACTAGAATGTGCTGAGAAATTGACTATCCTGATCTGAGACAATGGTTTGTGGGATTCCAAAATGTATCCAGACTCGTTCAAAGAAGAGCTTGGCAGTGGCCTCTACTGTGATTCTCTTCTTGCAGGCAACCATAATCGCCATCTTAGAAAAGTGATCAACAACCACAAAAACACAGTCATTACCCCGCTTGGTGGATGGGAGGCCTGACATGTAGTCGATTAAGATGGATTCCCATGGCCTGTCAGGAGTAGGAAGAGGGGTTTACATTCCCTGTTTCTTAGTGGTTGATTTGGAAACAGCGCATGCAGTGTAGGACCTGATATACTTGCTAACCTCCTGTCGAAGTTTAGGCCAGTAGAAACATTTATGTAGCGTCGCCACTGCCATTTCGATGCCAAAGTGTCCTGCCACCCGACTGTAGTGGGCTTCCCAAATCACCTTCACTCACTCACTTGATGGAACACATATATGGCCTAGATGACACAACAACCCATTTTGAAAATGGAAATTATTGACAACTGCATTTTCACCCAACATTGGTAGGTGGTGGAGAAGTTAGGGTTTGTCTCATAAAGTTATGGCCATCCAGATGTCTCATGTCCACAAGAGTCTAGCACCGTGGTGAGTGTTGCGACTGGTGGTTTTCTGAGGCAATCAACGATGTAATTGGTGATTCCTGTTTTATACTTGATGTTGAGGTAGAATTGATGCAAGTATGTGGACCAATTTTGATGGTGATCATTCTGCAATTTTCCCCGTGTCTGCATGAACTGCAGTGGCTTATGATTAGTGTGGATGGTTGTCTCCTTTCCAAGAATGTAATGTCTCCACTGAAAGCATGATTGCACAATGGAGTACAAGCATTTGTGAATAAGTGATTGTAAACAGATCTTGAGCAATCTTCTCGCATCTGTCGATATAAAAGGCATTTAAGCCCAGTTAATGAAAGTTGGTAGGTTTGAATTAATAGATTAGACAGTTTAGAGAGTAGGAGGGAAAACAGATATAGACACCCTCATTCTTGTATCATTGTATTATTAGAACATTAGCATAGAGAGAAGAAGGAGAGAGCTGTAGTAAAGAGAGTTGTAGAGAAGAACCCATGTACATAAGACTTGAATTAATATATGGAGCTTTGAATTAGACTCATGGTGTTATGATGTTTTCTGTCTATACATGGGGAGTGGTATGCTTACAGTTGTTTTAAGTCTCTCTGCTATACATTTGCTTTAATACTGTGTGTATGTATGATTTCATGTTAAATGTTTGAATTCTGAGAGAGAAAGGGAATGAGTTTCAATTTTCTCTCTTCCTGAGTGATAGTTCCTGCAAAGAGTGCAGTGAAACATCCGTAAGGAGTGCATTGACAAAGTTTCAGACTTTATCTCTGAAAGTTCAGGAGGGATACCGTTGTTCCCATTCCAGCAAAAGTGCAAGTGAAGCACAAAAGCCGTGCAAGGTGTGTGCAGGCTGGCTGAAAGCTTAGAACTCATCAACCAAGAGAAGAGTTGAAGGACTTTTGCTGTAGGGAGTGCATAGAGTCAAGAAGGTTGAATACTTAGAGGTATTTGAAGAAGTGTCGCGAGGAAGGCACGCAAGAGTTCTTTCGAGGCTTGAAGTTGTCAGTGAGATATCAAGAGAGTTAACACCTTTGAACACTTCAAAGGAGGAAAAATATTGAAATACTTCGAAGGGAGATGAGGGTTGAAGTCACCCAGTAGAAGTAAAATTCATAAGGAAGAACCTTGATTTATTTTGCAGATTTTTTTCAGGAGCAACGAGCGGTCGAAATTCTCTGTGGAGAATTTGTGAAGTTGCGAGGACCGTGGGATTCCAGT
>SNQJ01S0030470.1:76009-88844 GCA_010110895.2 Picea sitchensis | reverse complement strand
CAGAGCATGAATTCTGGACTGTAGCATTGGCACATCAAGGTAATACCTTTCTAACCATGAGCCACACTGATCACATGGTCGAGCAGTTGGTTCGGCTAGAGCAGGAGGGGGGTTTGACGATTCACCGAGGTTTTCACCAGGCATTTTGATGCCGGGAAAATTAGGATCACTTTGCAAGCAAGGTGGTAGTTTTTTCACAAAATCGTATGTGGGTTTATCACACAGACCTTCTGAATAGGGATACTCACTTTCCAGGTAGCGTTCAACCTCTGAGTCAGAATATTCACTCACCATAATAGGGTCAAGGTTGACAGGAGCTTTCGTTTGGTTTCTTGCCATGCGAGAGATTAATCGGGCATTCTTTTTGCCTTTAGAATTCGCAGTAGGTTTGGCCTTAGGCCTTTTAGCCACGGGTTTAGCATTTTCCACATTTGTGGTCACAGAATTGGGTAGGTCAATAGGTGAGTCGGGTAGGGGTTTAGGTAACAGAGCACTGTAAGGCACAGGGGGTACTGACTTGCTCTCGCTCACCACAGGTTTGTCAACCTGTGGTGGGCTTGAGTCCTCAAAATTATTTCGAATAAGAAAATCATTCCAACAGTCTCGGCGTAACCCCAAATGACAAACCACAAGCATTTTAATTAACCCAAAATGAAATAGGATGTTATCGGCATGGTTCCATTTGTATCTTTTAGACATTTTAAATAGACTCCTATGAAAGCAGTAAGGCATATTAAGCTCATAGCCCATGAAAACCATCAGTAGCCGAGGGTGGTACAAGAAAACAAAACTATACCTGCCCTCGCAGGTGATAAATTGTTTAGTTATCATCAGCAAGTCATGCCATCGTTGCTTTAGCATATTCGCGGGAAAACCTTTGTCACAGTAGCTCACTCTTCGTGACTGGAAGAGAAATGTCCACAGGACATCTTCCACTTTGCAATTTTTTGACCATCTCTGTCTGACAGCAGGCAGACCAGTAGCTAAACTGAGAAATTGCTCATCAATTTCCAACTGCACATCCCCAACCTTGGCTCGACAGCCATCAAAGGTTAATGCAAATTGTTGAGCCACGCTAGGGTTATAGCCATAAAACTTTCGTATGAACGGGAGCCATCCAAATTCCTCAAGGTCACTATAAGCACCATCGAACATCAACAATGCCTGGCCACCATTGGGTTCAGCCCTTATGACCATAGCCATGGTGCGAGCACATGGTAGGGTTCAGATAAACACACAGGAGAAAAATCATTTGGGCTAACAGCTGAGAACGATGAAAGGGGAGGAAAATCAATATGCGCATGCGAAGGTGATGGGTTAGTTCACCGACATGCAAAACATTAATGGTAGAGTACAACGTTGTTCCATCAATCATAACATAAACCAGAATATTCGGCCATCCCAAGATTTAAACGGTGAATGATAATATACCAATGTGCCAATCTATGGCTTGAAACCATGAATGTTCAACGTAAAATCAAACCCATAAATTAAACATACGCCAAGTAATAATTCAAACCATAAAATCAAAACCCAAAAGTTTAACCAATGTGCCATTGCATAACTTCAAACTATTTCCATTCAATATAAAATCAAACTCATATGTTACCCATGCACTTGTTGCATAATATATAATCAAAGTTTTTTTTAAAACAAAGTGAAAAGAGATTTTATAAAATCGATAAGCCAAGAGCTTATAATAGTAAGGATCACATCATATAAAACAAGATTAACCATGACCCTTATATAACCAAGTATAATTCATAAATTAACATGCTCAATGCCTTATCAATTAAATAAAAAATAAAGTTGTGCAATCAAAGTAAGAGTAGGCAAATGGACATAGTTTGAAAAAATATTTTCAGCCACATGATAAACCAATGGTAAAGTGCCTTTCAGAATATCAATAAAATACTATGACAGTCCAAATAACGATGGAGGAGTTTTCACGCTTTTAGTCGCGAAAAAAATAAATCGAAACCAATTTGCAAATGTCGCATGAAATAAAAATGTCTTCTGTTTGCAAAATGCGACAGAAATTTGAAGTTCAAGAGACATAGGTGTAGGCAGCTTTTAGGGCAATTGAAAAAATTGAATTGGCTGCCAACAGGTCAGTGATATGACAATAGAAGTTATGTTAGGGTTTTGTTTCCCTAGAAGGAAACCCTCTTTTATGAGGGAATTGTATTGCGGCTATGTATTATTGCGAATTTTGTATTTTGAGAGAGGAGATTGAGAGAGAAAGAAGACAAAGTTACAATGGGTGTGTTGTAGGTTGTATCCCTTCTTTTTATGGATAATAAAAAGGAAGGACCTATAAATTTCTCTGGTGGACATAGCCCACACTGGGTGAAACACATATATCTATGTCTTTATTATATTGTGTATCTTCTGTGTTTTATTTCTACATTTGTTTTTATTTTATTGCTTTGCAATCCTGTTTTTATAACATATGCAGTTGATCACAGAGGGATTAAATACATTCCAAGTTGAAACATATACCTGAAGGGGCCACGATATGGCCATAACTACATGTGCTATGATTCTTTTGAACAAGTACTTGCACACCACAACCCAAATATCTGAAGTGAAAAATACCTGATAATAAAGAACATGTTCCAGCTATTTGATGAAAATTGTATGAGAAAACATACCTATGCCCGAGGGATTTATGATGCCCTACCATAGAATCTAAGTAACATACAAAACAAATGATATCAATGTGTAGATGGGAGTGTCAATATCATGCTACCATGAATGGTGTGAAAAACAAAGCTCCTAGGCTCCAATTGTATGAGTGTTCAAAATATTTGGAGGTGGGCATATATATAGGAATAGGGCCCACTATGCCATCTCATTTGTACTTGCACTACAAGGAAAATACCCTCTAGCGGAGGTTTTTGCGGAAGCCCCTATAAAAATATCCCCAAAATCCTTTTATAACGGTGGACACTAGTGGAGGCGAGAAGGAGAAGGTTTTAGCAGATGTTTTTTTACGGTACTTTTATAAATACATAATGCACTGGTGAAATATCTACTATGAACAGACCAGTACTCTAAAAAGTGGTCCATAATGATAGGGTTATTTAAAAAAAATACTCCGGTGCACTACTTAAATACTAATGCACTGGTTTGCACTGTTGATCTAAAAAATGGCACACCATGGTAGGGTTATTTTAAAAAAAAATACTTTGGTGCGCTACTTAAACATTGACACACTGGTGCATCTAATAATAGAGTGCACCATAACAGGGTTAAATAAAAATAATTCACTGGCCGTAAAATTCTTTTTTACCCTTTTCAGTGTTCTAGAGCTCTCAAGCACCAGTGCAACTTTTTCCTCTCTGAAGTGCCTTGTTGTAGGTGCTTCTCTTTCTTTCCTTCCTTCCATCCATTTCTTAGTGTGTGGCTTTTGAATTTTTCCAAACCGTGGGAAAATTTGTTTTTTTGGACTACGTGGAAACCATGCCTCCACGACGAGGAAATGTACAGGTAATCTATTTATTTCTTTATAACTTAAACTTTTAGCAGATAAAAATTCAAAAATCCATTAAAATTCCACTATTTTTTTTTTTTCTTTTGCATGGAGCATTCCTGTTGTTCGTCTCACACCACAAATGATGTACCCTGAAAATTTACAAGGTGCACCAAAACACCATGCATAATTTTTTTTTCGGTGGTGCATTTGTAAACTCTAACGCACTGGTGCGTAATTCTACTGACACACCACCTGAAATAATACAGTTGATTTTTCGCGGTGCATCAAAATAATGTTAATACATCGGGGCGTTACATTAAATGATGCACCACATAAATCATATATATTATTTTATGCAGTGCATTAGTAAACTTACACATCTATGCATTAATGATTACCCAACGCACCACCATAAAAAATTAGAGCCTAAATTCCAAAGTACCGTAATTATCAATTTTAAAAAAAATATTGGTGTGGTACGTTGTCTTTCCTATAATGCACTAGTTCATGTCAGGAAAGGCTACGTACCGCAATAACAAATTTTTAAAAAATGGTTTTACGGTGCTTTATGATTTTAAGTTTTTATTATTTTACATGGTGCATTGATTAACCTTGATGCATGGGTGCAATAAAGTTATACAACACATCGCATAAGATAATATAAAAAAAAATTATACGGTTTGTTATGTAACATGTGCACACCATAGATTGTGCTCACAAGTAAGATACGCACCGTGGGCGGTGCTTGACTATTTTTTGGGTGCTTCAATGATGAAATTTACTTATTTTTTGAAGAAATTTATTTTTCCATATTTATAAATAAATTTCTCATTTAATAATTTTTTATTTTTATGTTTTATGTATGAGGATGATTTATTTTATATGTTAATAATGTAAATATGTTAGCAGAAATATAAGTAGTAGCATCAGGAGAAGAGAGTTGACCTGTACAATGTTGTATAGGAGTGGGAGGTGAGGGAGAGGGAAAGGGATTTGTACCCTTGCCCTATTACTGCAACAACCCAAGTCCTATTGAGGAATGTAGGCCTCCTTAAGTACTATGAGGAGGATACATCACTGAAGGGGCACTCTGGGTTCTTGGTGCAGCTGATCCCTTGGTGGGTTGTCCATCGACATAATTTTCGTGTCAGTCCTGATCAATGGTACCATCCCACTGAGGAGGATATATATTTTATCACTGGGATATCCACGAGAGGGCATGATTTTCCCCAGTTCCTTGATGTCCCATTCAATGTTGCAACAAATAGTCAACTCATGTACTCTTAGAGATATATTGGAGTTTATGTACTTTCTCCAACTAATTTTTAGGTGTTTAGTGTACAACTACGTGTTACAAAAACAAGATCACAGAGCAATAAAATAAAATAAAAATGTGGAAATAAAACATATAAGATACATAATACAATAGAGACATAGATATATGTGTTTCACCTAGTGTGGGCTATGTCCAACAGAGAAATTTCCAGGTCCTTCCTTTTTATTATCCTGCAAATGAAGTGATACAACCTACAACACACCCAATGTAACTTCCTCTTCTTTCTCTCACAGTCTCCTCTCTTAGAATACAATATTCACAATGATACATAGCCGCAATACATTTCCCTCATAAAAGAGGGTTTCCTTCTAGGGAAATAACCCTAACATAACTTCTACCTTCATATTTGCGACTTTATAATGAACGGTCTAGATTTACTATGAAATTACAATATATGTTTAAAAGGCAATTTTTCCTTTGGGGGCTTCATCCCTGATCCCTCGTTGGGGGACCTTTTTCCCACGGACCCCGTAAGGGGGGAAAGTCCCCATGCAAATCCCCCATTTGGAGGGGTGTACAGTCTTCCAGGGTGTAAATTCTTCACGGGGTATAAACACAACTGAAAAAAAAAACTTCTGAATCATGAAGATAATCAGGCTCCACAACCAACAATCTCCCACTTGGAGACGAATCTCAACAACTCCACTGTTGTTTTATTTTTTTAACTATGATCCTTCTTGGACCTAGAAAATTTCTTATCTTCACCTTCATGCTTGAATACCAACTAAAACTGATAAGGAACTCGATTTCTCCCTGGTTACTCCCTTTGTTAACATGTCTGCAGGATTCTGTCTAGTGTGTATATTTTCCAACTTCAAATGTCCATCTTCCAAGACGGATCATATGAAATGGTACCTAAGTTGTATATGCTTAGTATTCGAATGGAAGGTTTAATTCTTTTCAAGATGAATGACACTCTCGCTATCAAAGTACAACCTGTTATTCTCTTTCTTCTTTTCCAAGTCCTCCATAAACCTCTTTAACCAAATCATCTCTTTACTAGCCTCTGTAGCAAAAACATACTCTGTCTCTATTGTTGAAAGTGCAACAACCTTTTTCAGTTTCGAAATCCAACTTAATGTTGTTCCACTTACAGTAAAAACATACCCTATGATGATCCTCTTGCTATCTTTATCACCTGCCATATCTAAATCAACATATCCATGTAGAAAAGTGTCTTAACCTCCAAAACATAATGCATGAGTAGCAATACCTTTCAAATACCTAAGAATCCACTTTACTGCCTCCCAATGTTCTTTACCTAGATTATTCATATACCTACTCACAACTCCCACTGCATGTGCAATATTGGGTCTTTTGCAAACCATCGCATACATCAAGCTTGAGACATGTATTTTATCTCCTCCTGTGTCTTGGGACACATTTCCTTGGTTAATTTGAAATGGTTTTCCAAAGGTGTACTAACCGGTTTTTCATTCTACATTCTAAACCTCTCCAATACCTTCTTTATGTACTCACCCTGAGACAATGTCAATTTGCCATTTTTCCTGTCTCTTGTTATTCTCATACCAAGGATTTTCTTTGTAGCACCCAAATCCTTCATTGCAAATGAATTAACTAATTTCTTCTTGAGCACATTTATGCCTTGCATATTATACCCTACAACAAACATGTCATCTACATACAATAGCAAGATAATATAGCTTCCATTTTCTATCCTTTTAAAATAAACACAGTGATTAGAATGACATCTACTATAACCTTGTTTTGTCATAAATCTGTCAAACTTAGAATACCACTACCTTGGATCTTTTTTTAGGTCATACATTCTCTTCTTCAAACTACATACCAAATTTTATTTCCCTTTGACCTCATATCCCTATGGCTGCTGCATATAAATATCTTCCTCCAAATCCCCATCAAAAAAGTTGTTTTTACATCTAACTCTTCAAGATGAAAATATTCTACTGCCACAAGACTTAAAATAGTCCTAATTGAAGTCATTTTAACAACAGGAGAAAATATTTTATCAAAATCTATACCTTTATTTTGTGGAAACCCCTTTACAACAAGTTTATTCATGTACCTCTTTTTTCCTCCATCTTCTTCCTTCAACTTGTAAACCCATTTATTCTACAATGCTCTTTTTCCTGCAGGAAACTGAACCAAATCCCAAACATGGTTATTTTCCAGGGAATCCATTTCATCTCTCATGCCTTTCTCCCACTTTTTTTTATTGTCTAACTGAATTTCCTCTTCATAACATTTTGGTTCACAAGAATTAGTTAGCAATAAATAATACAATGAAGGAGAACAACGTTTAGGGGGTCTACTTAAGCTGGTAGATCTTATAACAACACTTGCAGAAGTTTGAGGTACCTGTTTCTCCTATTGTTGTACATTTTGATTTTCTGGTACCTTTGGAATTTCTTTTTCAGTGATCTCATCAAGCACTGTGTATTCTGGTTTTTATTTTTCTTGTTTCTTTCCCTGCAACTGATCATTGTACATGACCTTCTCATTGAACATGACATATCTACTCTTAATGATTTTTTGATTTTCATAATCCCATAAGCGATAACCAAAATCATTAACATCGTATCCAATAAATGTACACTTCTTAGATTTTGCCTCAAGCTTTGTTCTATTTTCTTTATCAATATGGACAAATGCTTCACAACCGAAAGTCTTCAAAAATGAATAGTTTACCTTTTTACATGTCCATGCCTCCTCTGGTATTCCACCATCCAAATAGCTTGAAAATCCTTTGTTTATTAAGCAAACAACACTATCTACAACATATTCCATAACTGTAAGGGAAAACCAGCATGCAATCTCATACTCCTTGCATGCTCCATGATTGTCCTGTTCATCCTTTATGACACATCATTTTCTTGCGGTATTCCTGGAACTATCTTCTGTCTACAAATCCCATGGTATGAACAATACTCATCAAAATCCTTGCTAAAATATTCACCACCATTATCTGATCAAAGACACTTCATCCTTTTTCCTATCTCATTCTCAACCATAGATTTCCATTTCTTAAAAGTATCAAAAACATCATATTTTTGTTGAATGCAATAAACCCAAGTTTTTCTAGTTGCATAATCAATAAAAGTAACATAATAATGAGAGCCACCAAGAGATGATACCTGAGCTAGTCCCCATACATCTGTAAGCACAAGCTCTAACCTTTCACTCTTCTTTTCTTTTCCGACTCTGAGAAATATGAATCTCTTATGTTTTCCATAAACACAATGCTCACAAAAATCTAGATCAATTTGTTTAAGATCCGGCAACAAATTTATTTTGTGAAGTATATTCATCCTCTTCTCACCCAATTTTCCAATACCATGATGCCACAGTGGTGTATGCACTCCTGTAGAAGCTAAAGAGATAGAAGATTCATTATTACTAGTACATAAATACAAAGTACCTTCCTTCTCTCCTTTTGCTATCACCAATGATCCTTTAGTGACCTTCCCTTCCTTGTCTGTAAATATAGATATAAAACCTTCACTTTCCAATTTCCCTATTGAAATTAGATTTTTCCTTAGATCTAGAACATGTCTTACCTCTTTCAACAACCATTGGTTTCCATTCCTTTGTTTTATTTTTACCTTTTCCATTCCAACAATTTTGCATGGTGCATCATCACCCAAATGAACCTGTCCAAAATCACCTTGAACATAATGTAGAAAATGTTTCCTATGGGGTGTGGAATGAAATGAAGCCCCTGAATCTACTACCCAAGACTCATAAATATTATCTATAAAAATCATTGCAACTTGTAACACATCACATGTTACATTTGCTTCCTGATTTTTCTCTTGTTGTCCATCTCTTTGTTTCTTTGGAGCTCTGCAGTATTTCTTCTAATGTTCTTTCTTCCCACAATTTCATCACTCTATCTTTCTGAGTCTGGATTTGGATCTACCCTTCCTAGAATTTCCACGGTTATTTGAACCCTTTCTGTCAATAACCAACCATTCTTCATCCTCCATGGCCGTCATCTTCTTTGCTATTCCACCAAATTGTAGGAATAGGTCCTTCTGATATAAATAATCTTCCATCTGCATCTTCCATAACTAGTAGTTTTGGTCATTAAATTTCTCAACCCTAAAATTTCCATCTTCTACCATTACTCCCACTCAAACCAGGAACTCTCTTTTCCCACGAGTTACCTTTCGCTCTGATACCAGATGTTAGAAAAATAGGATCGCAAAGAAATAAAATAAAATAAAATGCATAAATAAAACACAGAAGATACACAATACAATAGAGACACAAATATACGTGGTTCACCCAGTGTGGGCTATGTCCACTAGAGAAATTGCTAGGTCGGTCCTTCTTATTATCCAACAAGTGAAGGGATACAACCTATAACACACCCGCTATAACTTCCTCTTCTTTCTCTCACAGTATCCTCTCTTATAATACAATATTCACAATGATACATAGCCGCAATAAATTTCCCTCATAAAAGAGGGTTTCCTTCTAGGGAAAAAATCCATAACATAAATTATATCATCATATATGCGACCTTATATTGAATGGTCAAGATTTACTATGAAATTACAATATACATTTACAAGGAAAAAAATTCTTCGAGGACTTCACCCCCGAACCCCCCAACTGGGGGAATTGCCCCCCTGGACCCCGCAGAGGGGGAAAGCACCCACTACAATTCCCCCTCATGGAGGGTTGTACAGTATTCTAGGGTGTAAAGTCTTCATGGGGTATAAACACGAATGAAAACAAAAAACCTATGAATCAGGAATATAATAAGGCTCCACAACCAACACTATATATCACTTATTTTGGTGTAGAGGAGGTTAGGTGCCTCTCACTATAAGTGACGACCATTGCACACTTTACCAATGATGGGAAATGCATTAGTTGCGATCTTTTGTATTATGTTGATTATTTGGTATAAAGGCCACGATGTATTAGATGGTTTTCCATAATCATGTGTGGTGTAAGCACATATTCCATACAACCTAAAACTCCTCTATGTTGCAATAGGGATTGATACATTGTATACATGTATCCCTTCCCATAATTCCTTCAGTCCATCTACTAATGGATGTAGGTAGACATCCATATTCTACCTACATCATATGTAGATAGGTAGGTCACTCATCATCAGAATCCTAATTTCAAAAATATTGAACATTAGTACATCGATGATATTAGTAATCACAATGCAATTGGTTTGTTCAAATTACATTATACCAAACAATTATTACCATCACTGACCTAGGATTATGGATAGAATATGGCATGTTATAATTGGAAGGGTAATATGATTGTCCATTTTCATCTACCAACTGCTTGCAGTTTGTTTCTCCTAATAAGAGCTTCCAATGTTTTTGAACTAGTGGAATATTTTCTGCATCTGAACTCAATTTGTTGGCACAGGGGTATACCCAGGGTTCAACTCCAAGAGAGAACCAACAAGCCCTAGCTACTGGCCCTTTCAACAACACCTGCGAGGTAGATGCAGTCTCACCCAAAATAGCTATGTGGGGGTTTCAGAACAGAGATGTCTACAACCAGAAGGAATGTAAAGTGGGTTGAAAGTGATCGACACACAACAATATAGTATTCTTTATCTTCCTAGGATCTACTACACAAGATATATCTATCATATCTAACACAGTAATGAAATAGCAGTATACCAATAACAAAGAAGAGAACACCAATCACACATACAACACAAGATATACGTGGTTCACCCTCTCTCTAGGGCTACGTCCACAGAACTATGCTTTATAATGTATTAAGATGAAGGATACAGTTTTTGTCTGTGCTCTCAGCTAATAGATATTCTTTATTTTCCTCTCTATATATTCCCTCCCTACGCACCCAGCTGGAGGATTTATCTTCACACCCAACGAAAGATCTTACAATACAGAAGGCTCTCCTACTCAACACTTCTCTCTCACTCAATATTACTTACTTGATCACACAATGACAAAGACAACAACAATGATCCTAACATCAACAACCCAATACAGTTCCTTTAGACCTCTATTTATGCATTACAATAGCTCATCGACATCCTTACATTGAAACCTAGGTGTCACAAACCCTAGATGCCAAAAACCTAGGTGTCTAAAATGCTAGGTCAACTTGACCCACATTTTCAGGGCTTTGCCAGTCTATCTTTCCTTCCTTCTCACGTGGTGCTCCAAAGAATCCAATGGTGCCTTTTTTCTCTTTCTGAGTTGTCCATGATCCTTCTTTCTTTCTGATCTGTCATCCTCGATCTCCTCATTCAACGATTTTCTTCCTCTTTGCTCTGTATTTTTTTCTCTTTTTCTCAGTTTGACCCAGTAATAGTCACTGTGTCTTCCGCGCAGTTCACATTCTTCCTTTTCTTCCTCAATCTTAACTTACTTCCATAACCAAGGGCCAATAGGCCCCCAACACTCACCTGTGACTTGTCCCAAGGCACTTCAGAGCGGACCTTTCTGTTTTACTTCGACTTCAGACTACACAGTGCAGCCTTTTCTTTTTGCTCTATCCCTCGTCTCCTTCCTTCCTTGTGTAGACTATATTTTCTAAGTCTGGCACCTAGTTTCAACTGCACCTGGTACCTAGAACATTTTCCTTATGCTCTTACTTATAATTGTGGGGAAGCGGGTTGTCATAATACAATTTTAACCAGCTCCCATTCACTAATACTTCCTTCCATTCTCCCTTCAAAGTCTTCAACTGCGCAACTCCTCCTTCTGTAACATAGGCGATCTCATATGGCCCGAGCCAATGCGTTCTGAACTTCCCAAGATGTTTTATGAACTTACTGTCATATACCAGTACTAGATCACCTTATTTAAATGCCTTCTTCTTTATGTGCCTGTCATGATAGGCCTTCTCTCTTTCCTTCTGTATCTGCTGATGGAATCCTGCAATAAATATGTCTTCTTCGAGTTCAACCAACTACATGAGCCTCTCTTGAACAGTGCCAACGTCATCCATGTCTGTAAAAGCAACAATTTTTAAGCTTCGTACCAAATATTCCATTGGGACAATGACTTCAAGACCATGCACCAACTTAAAAGGGGTTTCCATTGTTAATTTTTTGCAAGTGGTTCTATAGGCCCATAGTACTATTGGTACCCTTAAATCCCATTCATCCATGTTCACACTGCAAATCTTCGTCAACGTTGTCTCCAAGATCTTGTTGAATGCTTCCACTGCCCCATTTTCTTGTGGATGGTAAGGCATGTTTTTCTGATGGTGGATTGCAAATTCCTTACTCAGGGCGTCAATTGTTTTATTTATGAAATGTGTGCCTTGATAACTCATAAGGATTTTTGGGCATCCAAACATGTTTATGATGTCATCAAATATGAAGCACACAGTTGTAGTTGCACTATAGTCATTAAATTCTCTTGCTTCAGCCCATCTGGTCAAGTACTCTATCATAGTAATTATGTACCTTTCTTCTGTGTGCTTGCTGTTAACTCCCAAAATGAAACCGTCCTTTCGGCCGAGTTTTGGGTTGATATCATAGCTTTAGATAGTGTCTTCAAGTCATTTTTGAGTTTTTTAACAGCTGAGAAAATTTTGGTTTTGGTGTGTCTTAGGAAATAATCGATCCATAAAGTATTCTCCTTCAAAAATGTAATTTTTTACTTTCCACAGCTAACGTCTTTTCAAAAGGTTCATTGTGCGCTGTGGAAAGCGCTCACTTTCAATAGCTAAGGACGTCGTTTCATCAGTTAAAAGCATTGTGGAAAGTGACAAAGCGTGAAAGATTTGACAGACAGTTTGCACGTGGCGCGCTATGGAAAGTACCTACTTCCTACGGCTAAGGAACATTTTCAAGTGATGTGGCACACTGTTTCACTTTCCGCGGCTAAGGTGAGTTTCCTATCAAATGGTGCGCTGTGGAAACTACTCACTTTCCGTAGCTAACAGGGGTTTTTCAAAGGAGTCGCGTGCTGGTGAAAGTAGCAAGCGAGCGTGATGGCAGAGATGTTCTCCAAGCACCGTAGCTGCATGAAGCGGAAATCACGTGCTCATTATCCACGCATGCGCAAAATGAT